>JBBPLV010000029.1:40613-62917 GCA_038089975.1 Boletellus ananiceps | reverse complement strand
CAACATGGTTGGCATTGCACATCATGCCCTGAGGACCTAAATGCAAGATCTGATAACTGTTGGGCCAGGAGGGGGCATGTGCTGATTTCTGCAGGTCTGCCAACCCATGCTACTCATAGATGTAAAAGTGTGACTCATACCGGGTGAACCAGGGGGTCAACGGATGTCAGATCAGTCGGAAATGGTAGTTCAAGGTCTGGGGGACACATCTGGGTCATTCCAATGGCATGTCATAAGGTGGAATGTGGCAAGGGAAATGATAAGACGAAAGGGGAGGAGGAGGTCACCCCCCATTGTGGCGTGGGAAATGGCGGGGGCTCCCCCGCCACGGCCGCATATAGATAGGCCATTTTAGGGTTAGGGCTAGGGTTCCAAAGTCTCTAGGTCTGGCCACCAAAGGGTCTCATAACCAAGCGAGTGGGGACAGGGTTGTCTTGGAGGAGACAGAGGGGATAAGCGAGCGGGGACGGGTCGTCATAGAGGGGACAGAAGGGCCAAGCAAACAGGGACAGGTCATTGTAGAGGGGACAGAGGGGACAAGCAAACAGGGACAGGTCGTCTTGGGAGAATAGGGGGGACAAGCGAGCAAGGACAGGGTCATCTTGGAGGGGACAGAGGGGGACAAGCGAGCAGGGACAGGGTTGTGGTGGAGGGGACAAAGAGGACAAGCAAGTTGGCTGGCCAAAAAAGGCAACGGGAAGGGGACGGTCTGCAGTACTGCAGACGCTGAGACATATGGATAGGGCTCATAACCTGTCAAAACTAAGCAAAAGGCCAATGGAGCCCACTACATACATTAGATACAGTAGAAAAGCAATGTGAATATAACTCTCACCTCAGCCGTTGCCCAAGAAGAACCAAGAACCACTCAGGAACATGTAAGGAAGAAAATGCTTTTATACTAATGGGTGGAGGTGTGCTTCCACAACTCCCACTATCCACAAAAGGGAATATAGAGAGCGCACAAGAAATGAACAAATCAACTGTTACCGAGTGTGTTCCGGGTCCAGGGACACTCGGAAACACTTGGGAAGAACTTCAAAGTTTTCAAGTCATCAAGTCCCATGTGTCTCAACTCGGAAGCGTTCGGAAGCGCGGGAACTAATCTCGGAAGCACAAGATCCCGAACCGGAAGCATCGGAAGCGCGGGAAAGCTCCGAAAACCCTCGGAAACTATGCAATCAAAGTGTAAGTCTAATTATTAATTTGGAGTAAAGTTCTGATGTTTGAAGTTCTGATGTTTGACACAACATCACAGTGTACACTATACTCTCACCCACGCAAACGCAACGCCAATACTCGACTCCCCCCTCCTTCCTTCACACCTGTATCCCCCCCTTTCCGATCTTTCCGCTTTCCCTTCTTCCGTCTATCTTTTGACCTCGATTTCCCGGAGGCACGGTACCAAACGTTCCCTCGCTCCTCGCCCTCCTGTTTCCTCGTTTTCATCACAATCCTTCCTTTCTGTCCGAAACTTCCTTCAGTACATCGCTGCCGTATAACATATCGACGCTGACCTTTAAGTGAAACGAAACTTGGCTCCGACGTACTGTTTCGTATTTCTCTAATCTTGACTTTTTCATCCGTACCGTTGCAATGTCTTCAACCACCATTTCCGAACCGCTTGCAGTCTCATCGCCCTGTCTCTTTCATGTCGTTGTAGTCATTCACAGTTAGTAGTCGTACTCAGCAGACAATCTCATCTACATACTGAATTTTCACTGTCCGACCCCACAGTCGGTTGCCACATCCCCGAGTCTTTCTCCGCCTCCAGCCTGTCGTCCATCAAATCATTTGATCCCTCGTCACTACCCTGGTGGCCAGATCAACCCTCTCATCGTCCTCCAGCCCGAATACCCACCTCTTCACGCCACAAAAGCAATCCAATTCTATCCAGCAACCTTCCACGCACGTCTCCATCAGTCTCCGAAAGCTTGAATACCTTCATAGCATTTTTCATCCTGTCCTCGTAACCTTTCCTTGTCGCCACCAGCTGGATCCCATTATCAACGCAAGGAGCAGCGATACAGACATCCCTATCGAATGTCAGTTTCAGGGGTGTCATCGGATCCCACGTCATCCATTCGTCGTCCTTGACAATGTAAACACTCCCATTGCGAACGTATATGTCGCCAACTCGACAACCATACTCCCAAGTAGGCGGAGGTCTGCGTCCACCATGGAACACCCGAGATACCACCGGGAACTTCGTTTCTGGCATACCCAGCTGGATAGTGACGTATTCGTATCCCTTCCCATTCGCATTTCGGGACATCTTAGATCTTCGATTTCGTTATCCTCGAGAGCTGGAGGTAGCTTGTTGTTGTCGGGGTAAGGAGGCATTACATGCCTTTGCCACGTTCATGGCTACCCATAGCACTGCCACAATTGCCTCATACAGAGAGCGCACAGTTGAGCTACCCTCTTCACTTCCACCAGCTCTGCAATTTCCACCATGATCAGTCACTGTGGATGCTACATATCAGTGGGTGTCATCTTTGTGATCCTGCCCATCATGCAGCTTCACGTATCAATGTACAACAGGAATAAAAATAAAAATAAAAATAAAAATAAATCATGTATCTGAAAACATTGTTGGTGGAACATCTGGATCCAATATAATCCTGATTGTCTGAACGTTCTGCTCAATAGCATATTTGGTATGTCCCAAAACTAGCTAAAAGGCAAATGGTGCCCGCTGCACACCTTAGATACAGTACTAAACAAAAGTCAAATATCAAGTTCTCACATCAGCCATTGTCCAAGGAGAAGCAAGATCGACTGAACAAGTTGTAAGAAAGCATCCCTTTTTATACTTGGTGGAGGCATGCTTGCACGACTCTGACTGTCCACGGAAGGGAATATGCTAATGGGATGAGAAACAAAGAACAACCCAAACGTCTTACCGAGTGCGTTCCGGCACTTGGGAACACTCGGCAACATTTCAGAAGGTCCTCAAAGATTTGAATCATACTTCCAATGCTTCCGAACTCGGAACTCGGAACCGCAGGAAGGTTCGCATAAATCTCCAAAACTATCCGGGAAAAGGGTAAGTCTAATTATTCACTTGGACGAGTAAAGTTCTCATTTTTCACAATATGCTTGTGTTATTCTGGTTCCTCCATCAGTTCAGTCCCATGGAATCCACACTGCATGGGTAAGGAAACCACAGATTAGGGTGCCAACAATAGGCCAAACTCTCCCAATACTCCTTAGTCACACAACAGCATCAAACCAACACCCTAGCCTCAGAAGTCCACAAGCAGAGCAATCTCACCAAAAGTGGTCTGGAATCACAGCTTTGTTCAGAAAGGACTCAGAAACTGGAAAGAATTAGTGTAACTATTTACTTCACAGGAGTAATGTCATGATTTTCAACACACTTTTACCACACTTTGCTATATTTTCCATAAATTTTTATCACACTCCTTGAGACATCTCATGTCCCTCTATTGTACACATTTACTACACACTTTCTACACCTTCCTAGATTCATTCATACACTTCAGTTCCATTTTGTCATTCACTTCCCTGGCACTTCTTCCACACCTTGTCTACACTTAGCTTTGACTAGACTTATCCCTCGTATCCAGATCACCATTCTGGTTAGCAAACTAAGTGTACAGCATGGCTTGTGTAGTCCTTGGTGTCAAGAAGGCAGGCATCACATTTTCAGGTCATGCTCAGAAGGTTAAATAGAACCTAGTACAACTTAGAGTCTCATAGCCTAGCCAAAGAGAAGAGTAAGGATCATGGGCATAAGTTGCTTCTATCCAGACAAGCTACAAGCACAATTCAGTGCCCAAACAGAGGGTAGCAAGTGGAAAACAAACACAGCTCTAATAATCTCATCGTTGGCACCATCGAGATCGATAAGGGTTGTCTCCATCACTTGAATCTTGGAAGCAACATCCCTCAGGTCAACACCATGACATCCAGACAGAGAGCCTGCAGGACATCAGAAGACCTCTAGCTCATGTCATTTCTGCTTGTCTGCGAGTTCACATAGGGAGGTCACCTTGGCCTTGATAGGTTCGTGCTCAGCAAGCATGTTCTCAAGCGCACGCACCTTGTCAACATGGCTTGTCAAGGACGCCTGTGTCTCATGAAGCTGGATACAAAGTTCATTGACTATGGTGACCAGAACAGGTCTGGACTCACAAGTTTTCAGCAGACTCCTGTGTTGGCTGTGGTTGCAGAGCTCAAACTGGGGGCAGGTTGGAAGGGAAGTGCAGAATATCATGTGCCATCAATCAGGAGCTGACCTGGCAAAGCAGTGATGACTCACCAGTGTACTGTTCAGGGTGTCATAAAAAATCGTTCGTTGTGGTTGTCAACGAGCAGAGCTCAGCACCAGTCTTGTGGCTTTTCTGGAGTTCTCCTTGTAGACAGTTGAGAATATGATCAAAGTTGAGACTGCTTTCGCCAGGATTTGCCAGGAGACCTTATGCTACCACCCATCCCACTGCCAAGTGCTTGAGATGGTAATGTTGGTCGACGCCGAGCAGGGGCCAGCTTGACTTTGGGCAAACGAAAAACGAAAACCGAGAAAAAGCACCTCAACTGCTTGCCTAGGAGCCACTAGAAACCCCTGGAGGAGTCTGCAACCATCCTATACAAGGTTTAGTGCCTGGACCTCATGCAGGACAAGGAGGAAAAGTCTGTCGAGGAACAGCGAGAGTGAGATGTGGCAGAAGAATGCCCCGAGTACGAGTCTGCATACGGTGAGAAAGAAATGGTAGAAGAA
This sequence comes from Boletellus ananiceps, assembly GCA_038089975.1. Classification (NCBI taxonomy): domain Eukaryota; kingdom Fungi; phylum Basidiomycota; class Agaricomycetes; order Boletales; family Boletaceae; genus Boletellus; species Boletellus ananiceps. Next base: position 58,170 of record JBBPLV010000029.1, on the reverse strand, counting down.
GGGGGCTCAGATGCCGAGTCCCCGCTCATACGACGACACTTTCTTTGTTGCCCTCTGCTCGTTGTTGGTGGCCACCTCCGTCTCTAGAGTCTCGATGCGGGAAAATGGAACAGCGTCAGGCAGGGTCCGGAAGTTTTGGCTCAAATAGTCAGGGTGATAGGAAGGGCCAGGGAAGGGACTGAAGATGTTTGACAAGTTCCGCTGGTTATTGAAGGTGAGATTCTGAACGTCGGTCCTAAGCCCGCTCGGAAGCTTGGACGACATGCCCTAAGATGTCGCAACCTCGTTGAACTCATAGCTGGGTTGAGTGGTCGAATCCGGAGCAAGGGTCAGGGGGGGGGACACAGGCACATTGTGCCATCTGGGGACGTGGACATTTCCGGGAGTTGAAATGAGGTCTCATAAGGGTAGAGACGAAGCCGTGTCATCGAGGTGACGTGACAGGCGGCCAGCACCATGGCCCACAAGCACCGTGTTGAGTCGAGGGGATGACAGAGGACGGGGGCACACGCCGAGCGAGTCGGGTGCAGCAGTAATGTCAAAGTTGTTCAGGGCGATGGTCGATGTGGACGCGCCTGAAAGAGGATCGGCCGGGAGTGTCTGGAGGGCGCTTTTCGGCGTCATCCAGGTCTGGAGTGCAGCTCTCGCCGCATCGACTCAGCGATCGGGGACCATTCGGCAGCGTGCGACTTTCGCCGCATCGATCCCCTGTCCTTACTCAGGATGGTCCAGATCTTATCGAGGGGCGTTTCTGCACCGCTTGATATCCGGTGTGTGAGTGGCGGTTGTCGATGAATTCCACTATGTCGGCGGAAATGGGCAGCGATGAAAGCACGCGGACCCCGGCGACTGTTCTGGAGGGCGCTTTTCAGCGTCGTCCGAGGAGCTGGGGAGCAGCTTTTGCCACATCAAACCCAGGTATAGCATTGCTGCCAGGACTCGGTCGAGACCTTCATTGGGAAGCGCGAATGAATCGCATCACCCGACATCCGGCATGGTGGCAGTCTCACACTCCGTGAAAAACACGGTGACAAAGAGATGGAGAGGGTGTGCTCGTCGGGCATAGTGAGTGGATGGACTGTGCGTGCCGTTCGAGGTGGTAGGACGGTGATGGATAGTCGTCGCACAGGCATAGCGGGCGAGCTAGTCGCGCCCGCCGTCTATATACGAGACCTGGGGGTACCTCAGCGTATCACCACTAGAGGGGTACGTACTGCCGTATCCTGGCGCTGCACCCCCTACTCCAATGCAATGTGCGGTGTACCGGGTCTGGTGAGTGCGGGGTGACGACAATATGCACCAACCAGAAGGAAGGGCGCTACTGGTCGCTAAGTGCTGAACGGTGGACGAACGAGCACACCAAACCATTACTACCAGGTAGTATGCGCGTGAGGTGGTGTGCCAGCAAGCCTGGTGTCCATGATTCGACCAAGGTGGTATGAGCGCTGGGTAGCACGGGGTCCTGTAGACGTAGAGTCCTTGGGTGGACGAGCGGTGTGAGGTCAGCGATGAGTGGCAGCAGTGCGGCACTGGAGAGCGCACACAAATGACGAGGTAGGGCAAGTCTGAGAGCGATGGCAGGTCATGGAATCATCGTGAGATGTCCAGATGGCGTCCAGGGTTGCTGGAAGTGCCGTTGCTGTGGAGAGTCGTTGGAGGTTGTTGCCGTAGAAGTAAGACTGCACGCACGCCATTGAGCACAGCTTCTCCAAGTCGAACTGTAGGGTCGCTGAATCCGATGCCAGAGAGGACGTGGAGTCCAGCCCGTGGAGAGAGCAGTGGTCGCATTTGGGGTGTTGAGAGTACCTGCACGCGAGTGTGCTCCAGTTGACAGGTGGGGATGAGGGACGGGGGGACGGGGGGACAGGGGGACAGGAGGACGGGGAGATGGTATGTAAGGGGGACGGGGGACAGGGACAGTATGTAAGGGGGACAGGGACGCGAGGGTTGCTCAGGTCACGTGGGGGGGACGCGTGCATTATGTAAGGGGGACGGGGACGGCAGCGGGGGGTATAGCCGTGAACTCAGTGGTCTCATCCACGGACGCTGCCGCTCTTTGTGGCGGGTCGTCGACGCGCTTGTGCGCTTGACATTCTGTCTTACTATCTCGGTCCGTTGTGGCTTCCGCCTCGAGCTGTGGGCGGTCAGGTTGTGCTCGCTGCACTCTCTTCATCAGCATTCCCTCCCTCTACTCTGACCTTGACTTTCTCACCGGTCCTCTCTTCGAGTGGCCGGTTCTGTATGTCGTCCAACACGCCCGCTGGCCCTGTAGGCTTGGCACATGTCACGTTTGGGCTCGCAGTGTCAGTAGCTGCATCGTATGCCTGCTGACTGGCTGGCTCACTGAACCTGGGTGAGCACCAGACCGCGACAACGAGGGTCCCTCGAAGGGAGGGCAAGAGGGCAAGAAGGCGAGGATGTGCGTGCGCTCGTTCTCGCGCATGGCGTGAGACGGCGACCACGGGCAACAGCGCACGTGCTCCTGATGGGGACAAGCATGGGGGCGCAAGATGGTGTCATGAAGTCGGTAGCTACTTCATAAGCCTGCTGACTCGCTGTTCTGGGCTCTTGGGGTTCAACCGTGGCGGCACAGGCCGTCTCGCAGGCCTTCCCACCCCTCCCACCCCTTCATTCAACCCGACTCAGTCTCCGCTGTGCATGCCATCTCGGTCAAACAAGAAGACGGAGTCAATCTCATTCACGTTGCTGTCCAAAGAGGCTGGGTAGTAGTCATAGTCATAGTTGTGAAAAGGTTTCGACTTTGACAATGTGATGGAGTGCTCGTAAATGTAGGTATCCAGGACTAGACCTAGGTGTATGAACCTGAGAAGGCGGGCGTCACAATACGTTCCATCGCACTCCCGTTCCAGTTCCCGCTCTCTTTCTCGGTCTCCATGTACGTGGGTGTGGACGAGGGGGCGCGCGTGTGATCGTTCATTTTGACAGTCCGTGCGCCAATCGAAAGGAACGGCGCAGGCAAAAACGGCCAGGTGGGCATGGATGCGTAGGCACGGGCGCCACTCAAGGGGACAGCTCTCCAGTGTGCGCGCAAGAAGGATGCGGCCGGTTCGCATGGAACGAACGGGTAAATGCGGACGAGGAGACGCAGGTATCGACCGGGATGGACGGGCTGCCTGGTCGCGCTATGGCGCAGGTCTTGACAGTCGTGGGCACCAGTCGTGGAGAAGGCACTCGTATGCGCATCAGACGGAGGTGGCCGGGTCCAGGTCATCCGCTCGAGTCGAGAGCGCGCTGCATGCACGCTAAAGCCGGGTGGCTATGCGGCGCAGCGCTATGCGAGACGGGAGTAGTGAGGTCGATGAGGGTGCACACTAGATGACAGCGGCCGAGTCCAGGTTAATAGCGCTTGCTCGATGGACGACGAGCGTGTCGAAACGCCGTGTGAAGCCGGGGGCACGCGGTCGCTGTGTCGCGCGGTGCTGGGTGTGAGGGCGAAGTAGCGGTGGTCAACGAATGCTGGTGAGCCAATAGCGCGTGAACGGAGGATGTGGCGACATTGGCCGCATGGGCGAAAGAGACGAGCGGGGTGGCAGCGGCTGCGCTGGTGAACGGCCAGCGACGAGGCACGCAGACGCTGTTCGAACCCTGTTCGAACTAGCAAGTGCTGTTGATGACGCGAGCGGCCTGCGACAGAGTGCGCGGACGCCGTTCGGGCTGGTAGTCGATGTTGACACGTGAGTGGCGCTTGTCGGCGAGTTCTGATATGTCGATAGATGGGAACGGCCGGCGACGAAGCGCGCGGACCCCGTTGGAACCAGGAACGCTTGTCGACGAACCTGAGAGGGGACCGGCCAGGAGTGAATAGAGACGATGGCGCGTGAAACACACGCCGTGTCGTCGAGGCGACGCAACAGGCGGGTAGCACGATGGTGCACAGGCACCATGTCGAGTCGAGGAGACGAAAGAGGACAGGGGCGCCCACCGAGCGAGTCGGGTGCAGCGGTCGAAGTCGTTCAGGGCGATGGCAGAGTCGCACTGCGTGAAAACGCGGTGACAAAACGGAGAGGATGTGCTCGCCAGGCACAGCGAGTGGGCGAACCGCGCGCGCCGTTCGAGATGGTAGGACGGTGATGGGCGGTCGATGGGACAGGCGCAGCAGGCGAGCTAGTCGCACGCGCCGTCCGTACACGAGACCTGGGGGTACCCCAGTGTATAAACATTAGAAGGGTACGTACTGTTGTATCCTGGGGCTGCACCCCCTACTCCAATGCGATGTGTGGTGTACCGGGTCTGGTGAGCGCGGGGTGACGGACGGAGACGAGGGCTCATAAGGGTAGGGAAGGGAATCGAAGTAGGGGCTGGTCATCGGACAGGCACTTGCACTTCCGGGAACCAGCGGAAGCGTCGGTGTCGGTAGCAGGCAATTCGTCGCCAGTGACCTGAGCACAAGCGGAGGCATCCTGGAACTCTGCAGAGGGATGGAGGTCAGCCTTTTGGATGGCAGTGTTGGCAGTAGGCGGGGCGGGGCGGGCTGATCGACCGAGAACGTGAATTGCACGCCCTTGATGGTCCTGGGCTTCGCATTCCAGCTGGCCTTGCGGCTGTGCTCTCGTTCGGCAGCACGCTGGCGAATGAAATTGGTGGATGCATTGTGCTTGTAGTCGGGGGCCTCGAGCTCCTCAATGCTTCTAGGAAAAAGTAGGGCCAAGGCATGGGGTGCAGAGGAATCAGGATGAGAAGACAAACCTGCCCTTTCCTTGCTGACGTGACGGGGGGACGGTACGCCGGTGACGAAACGGCGCAAGCCAATCAGCGACGGCACGCGAGGCTCGCTTGGGTCACGAGTGGGGGACACGTGTACATTATGTAAGGGGGACTGCTGGGGGCGTAGCCATGAACTCATAAGGATAGTTTCCGAGTCTTTTCCGAACCTTCCCGCGCTTCCGGCCACTTCCAGACCCGGAAGTGCCGGAAGCATGGTTCAAACCTCCCCAGTCATTTCCGAGTGTTCCCGAGTGCCAGAACGCATCATAATATTTCACTTTCCCCCTTTTTGAGAAGAGACCGGACTGGCGACCCGTGACCATACCCGCACCCGTCCCGCCAACACCCGTGTAGCCGTGGTACCCGCAGCCTTGACCTGTCTTGCACACCTACCTCGTATCCATTTGCCTCGCACTCGGATGATTCTATGAGTATGATATGCAGTGTTTGCATGCTCTATTTTCAAGCTCACGACTGCGGTAGTGTCCCCCCTCGACGTCACCCGTATGACCAGGCACGTTTGGCCCTACAAGACCAACGTCATGATCAACTATTGTTTGCCGTGAGGACGATTCAAACGCTGTCGTCAACGAAGTTCTGCACGATTCCCCCAGCCCATTTGCCAGCTCGACTCCACCAAGCTCGTTTGGAGCCGTTTTGACTCACGGTGCACGCCACTCACTGCACTACCATCCCACCGTATCCTATCAATTACAACACTGTCGCCAACGTTCCCGTATGCCTCCCCCAGCACATTTGCCAGCTTGACTCCACCCAAGCTCATTTCGAGTCATTTTGACTCACGGCGCATGCTACTCACTTCGCCTGCAACCCAAACGTCAAAGCTTGAAAACCAGCTCTGTTCCCTCTCGAGCTCGACGCTTAGGAGGCTCATTCCGTCGTTGCGTAGCCTCGTTATGTGGTTCTGGTGGCAGTGGTTGGTTCAGGGTGGTGTTGGTACGTTCTCGTCGACTTGGCGTGACTACTGATCACCTTTGTCAGCTCCCATTGCTGACCGTTCAAACGTTCACGTGCCAACATGCTCGCTCTCACCACCTCGGTCAACTCCTCGCGATGCGATCCCAGCATCTCCCCCTTAATACCAACGTCTGGGGGTGCTCCAAGGTTCATGTCGTCGACTCCTGTGCCAGCGCGCTTGTGCGTAGTGGTCTCGTTTTGTTCGACGTCCGTGCCACTGCCTGTCTGACTGACCTGTGCGCTTGCCTCTGCGCCGTCTGGGGGCTCGGCAGGTTTCCCTGGTCGACATTCATCGCCGCCGACTTCGTTCACCGCCTCCCCGACCAGCGCGCATTCATCCTAAACCTAAATAACTTACCCAACCAGCCGAACTTGTTGAACATCTTCGATCCTTTCCCTGGCCCTTATCATCTGGATGGAAAAACCCACAAACCCTACGCTTTGGCTCGTGGACATACCCCAGATCATCTCGCTCGCGTGCTCACACCCAGTAGCAACGGTTTGGTGCACTCGTTCACCCACTGTTTAGTGCTTGGTGACTGGCAGTACCCTCCTTTGGTTGATGGATATTACCCTCACCCTGCGCTCACCAGACCTGGTACACTGTACACTGCATTGGAGTAGGCAGTGCAGCCCCAGGATACGACGGTACGTACCCTTCTAACGTCATACACTGGAGTACCCCCCAGGTCTCATATACGGACGACGTGCACGACTAGCTCGCGCGCTGCGCCTGCCCCATCAACCGCCCATCACCTTCTAGGGACGAGACTGCAGCTGCGACGGCAGGCATGAGCGCACTGAGCGTGTCATGCAACTATCCAGATACCGAGGCCAGGGGCCAATCAGAGGGCCAGAGCAGGCCGAATGACGCTGCAGACGTGACGGGCGACGACGTGCGTCGTCCAGACACACCTCCAGGGCCACCCAACGCAGTTGGGTGTGCAGGAGCAGGTGCGAGGGTCGAGCAGGTCAAAGCGGTGGAATTGGACAGGTTGAGGGAGGGCATTGCAGGAGAGGCGTCAGTGGTGAGGAACATCGCACACAACGTCGACCAGCGGGTCCTACCGAGTCCCCAGCGAGTACAGAGGAACGTGGATAGGTCCACGCGGGTGTCATGGTCGAGCCAGGGGGCGAGACCGGCAACGACATCGAGGCTGAGTGAAAGGGCGACGCCCTTGACAGGTTGACGGCGACATACCTGGACTACCCCCAGATCCACCTGAGCCACCAGGCGAGGTGACACAACGAAGCAACGTACCCCTGAGTGTCGAGCTTGAGGGGGAGTGGGTTGGAGCTGCGAGCTCCGACGATCGGGTTGCAGCGGGCGAAGGGAATGCATCGGGAGCGTCGAGCCATGATACGGATCGACCAAAGAGACCATGCAACAGCGGCAACGACTTGAGTTGAGGTCCGAGGAAGCCGTTCGGGCGAGTGGGTCAAGCCGCGAGGTGTCGAGGGAGATGCAGGGCGCTGGAGCGATAGTGGAGGCGTTGGATACGTCTGGGTACGGCATAGGACGGCTGGAGAAGACGGCGGCGTCGAAACGGGCGCGCTAGGTCGAGGGCCAGGGCCACCAAGGGAGTGGGGAGACCAGGACGAGCTGGGAGATGTCAGAGGCGATTGGGAGGGCGAGAGCGACGGAGAGGGCATCGTAGACGATGGGATACGATACCGAACGGATAGCACAACGAGCGGCATGGGCTACGACCCAGGACGAGTTGAAACCAGGCCGCTAGCTGGAGTAGCGACAAGTGAGCGCGAACGGTACAGATGCAAGACTGGCGACGTACCTAGGCCATCCACACCTCCTTACAAGCATCCCAAGCGGGCTATTGTAGCACGGAACGCACCGCGTCACCGAGGACGACTGAAGCCGAGCGCTAGAAAAGTGAGGAGACGAAGATGGACTGAGCGAGTCAGACGGTGATGTCGAGGATGCATCAGGCGAATCGGACGAACTTTAACACGTTGTATGTGGGCTGTAGATGGTGCGTGGGTGTTCCCAGGGCGCGATCTGCAAAGATGGTGGTACTGGTGTCGATCGAGGGCGACCGCGCGCGTTGTACTAGCAAGACCCCTCAAAGGCCTGAGACCGCGATCAGTCACGCAGTCCGAGAAGATGCAGAAAGGATTAATGAAAAAAACACTAGCAGAAAGCCGGTACCGGCGGGCGCTCGGCAAGGTTACGGTGTTTCGAGCTCCGCCCGAAAAAATGTTCTGGACCAACGGTTCGTTCTCTTTTTCCCCCCACATGAAGTTAGGTCACTGGTGGACTGGAAGAAAAATGATTTGACATGGAGATGCCTACCCAGGAGGCCATGCATCAATGTGCTCAGTCATCTTTTCTCTTCATCCACCAGTCTCTCTCACCCAACCACCAATGGCATCTGTCAAGGTGGGGTCTAAGGCATCTGCCTAGGACTGGGCTCAGAGAAGTGGTGCTCACTCTGTCATGCAGCACCCAAGGTATCTATCTGAGGTGTATGAAAGGTGGCATCTGTCACCAACTGCATGACAGAGCACCAGACTCTTCATGAAAGGTGACTTTGAAGACAAAGACTATCTGATACAGACACACCTACCCAGGAGGCCATGTGTGGACATGTTCAGTAGTCACTTTCACTTCACCTTTCACCTTCACTTGTTATTGCCACCAGTGTCATTCAAGACAAAGGTGATTTGACATGGAGATGCCTACCCAGGAGGCCATGCATCAGTGATGTGTCACCCACCTCTGCTTGTGATGTCCTGGTTCCTCTCATCCTCCCACCATTGATACTCTCATAGTGGGTTTGGAGGGATATGGCTAAGGATGGTTTCTGTGTTCCATCATGCATCCAAGATGTAGGAAATGGGATCAGCCATCAATGACAGGATGAATGTGTACTTTATTTTTTGGTCTTCTTCATTTCATACTTTTTACTCATCTTCTGTGACCAACAAGACAAGTGTGTCCTAGTTGGCAGGGAGATGACCATGAAAGTTTGAAGTGACTGAATATGTTTTGAAATTTTGGATAATGTGATGTGGTTCCATTCCACATCTGGTTCTGCTTTGGTTCTGCTGTTGATTCCAAGTCTACTGACCTTGCTCATTCTGGTTGGTCCCTTTGGATTGATGAATATTTGTATGCCATTGCCATTCTATCATGTGTACATATAATGTTGTAGACATTCTCCAGTCTTGATTTTCATTCTTGTATTTGTCAAAAATCAGAACTTTACTCCTTTGAGTGAATAATTAGACTTACTCTTTTTTCCATAGTTTCTGAGATTTTTCCAAACTTTCCTGTGCTTCTGACTGCCTCCAGTCAAGTTCCTGCACTTCCTGACACTTCCAAATTCAGAAGCATTGGAAGTATAATTCAAATCTTTGAAGTCCTTCCCAAGTGTTCCTGAGTGTTTCCAAGTGCCAAAACACACTTGGTAACACATTTCACTTGTTCTTTGTTTCTTATCCCATTGCTATATTCCCCTTTGTGGATAGTTGAAGTTGTACAAGTGTCTCCATCCAGTATAAGAGGTTTTTCTTTCTTACAACTTCCTCAGTTGTTCTTGGTTCTCCTTGGACAATGGCTGAGTGGGCATCATTGCCCTTCACTTAGTCTTGACACATGGGTGTTTCCATGACTGGAAACTTGTCAAAACTAGGTAAGGGCAATGATGCCTACTACACTTATCTGATACAGTAGTTGTCAAAAATCATGACCTTACTCCTCCAAAGTGGATAGTTCCACTTACTTGTTCTTCTTTCCATAGTTTCCAAGTTCTTTCTGAATGTTCCTGCACTTCTGGCTGGTTCCAGCCAGGTTCCCACACTTCCAGGTTTAGTTCCTGCACTTCTGGTCCACTTCCGGTCAGATTCCCGTGCTTCCGTGCTTCCGTGCTTCCGAACTCAGAAGCACCGAAAGCATCTTGCAAGTCATTCCCGAGTGTTCCTGAGTGCTGGAAACACTTGGTAACAATTTCCCTTGTTTTTTTGTTTCTTGTCCCATTAGCATATCCTCTTTTGCAGATAATTGGAGTTGTGCAAGTGTGCCTCCACCCAGTACAAATACCTTTTCCTTCTTACACCATCCTCAGTCATTCTTGCTTCCCTTTGGGTGACAGCTGAGGTGAGCTTCTATTTTACTTTTCTTTACACTGTATCTAATAGGTGTAGTGAGCACCACTTCCATTTCTAATATTTGACACATGTTCATGGAGTCAAAAGGGTATTGTAAAGACCTTTAGTATGGATGTATACTCTGTCCAATGGAAGGTTAGTGTGGGTATCTATTTCAAATTCTAGATTGTACTGTCTATAATCATAATCCCTGCGCAGAAAGCCCTAAGAATTGCATAGCCTCTGCTGTAGAAAGCATCAACTTCCTGGAGTGAAGACTCAACAGAGAAGGATAATAAATGGCAAAGTCATAAAGGAGCCATCAGAAGGAACTCCATAATTCATCATCCATAGATAGCTTTAATTCTTGCCTCTAGATTGCTAATATGCAGCAGAATCACTCAAGAGATGGCAAAGAATGAGTATTTATTCAGGCTGGGTATGACAAGGGAAGTGACTACAGTACTGGTGCAAATAGAAATGCAAATCAAATGCAAATCAGCAGAGTCAACACCCTAGTCAGCAGTGGATGTGAGGTAGACATGCCAGGAGAGGCAGCAAAACCCAATAGTGCCAAAAGCCAGTAACAAGTGCCAAGGCTAGGCACACTGCGCGCAGGCGAGGTAACGCATATGCGAGTGTCGACAGAAAAGTTCCACAGCCAGCAACGAGCGCTCAGGGCTGGGAGTGTGCGCATGAAGCAGTGCAGGTGGATGGTATAGTCGACAAACGCCTCAACCGGCGATAATGCTCAGGGCTGGGCATGTCGTGTGCATATGCAATGCAGCACTGCCTCAGTCAGCGACAGGCGCTACGGCTAGGTGCGCATGCAAAGCAGCACAGGCGGGCAGTGGTCGACAGATTGCCCCAGCCAGCGACTAGTGCTCAGAGCTGGGTGCGCACACAACAAAGCGGCGCTGGCGCTGTCGAGCGCCCATGGACACATTGAAAATGGTCCTGGTGCACACTAGTCAATTGAGTCCTGGGGCACGCGGATGACACGTGTGGACGAGACGGCGGCGATCAAGTAGAGCGGCGAACGCCCCAAAAAGTCCGGCGGCAGCGGTCGAGCGGCACGCAGTCGGGTAGTCCAACTGAGCGCGGGTTCCGCGTTGGTTCCCTGTGAGGTCGTACAGCACGGGCGAATGGTGGCGGCCAAGAGAAGAGGTGGCGCAGGAAGGTGGGCGAGCGACCTGCCAGGGGACGATCGTGGACACGGCTACACCACGTCAAGTGGGCGCGCGTGTGGTCGTTCATTTTGATGGTCCGTGCGCCAATCGAAAGGGACAGCGCGGTCGAAAGCGGCCGGGTGGACGTGGATGCGTGGGTGCGAGTGCGTCAGGTCGTGCTGGGGCACGGGCGCTAGTCGAGGGGACAGCGCTCTAGTGTGCGCGCGAGACGAGGGGACGCAGGTGTCAGCTGGGTTCAGGCTGCATGGTCGCGCTATGGCGCAGGTCTTGACAGTCGCAGGCGCCAGTCGTACAGACGGTGCTCTTGTGCGCGTCAGATGGAGGTGGCCGGGTCCAGGTCGTGTGCTCGAGTCGAGAGTGTGCTGCACGCACGCTAAAGCCGGGTGGCTGCGCAGCACGGCGCTAGGTGAGACAGGAGCTGGAAGGTCAACGAGGATGCGCCAGGTCGCGCGTTAGACAATGGTGGCTGGCTTACTCGATGGACGACGAGCATGTCGACACACCGTGTGAAGGCGATAGAGATGGGTGAGGCAGCAGTGGCTGCGTTAGTAAACGGGCAGCGACGAAAGGGCGCGGACCCCATTGGAATCGGGAACGGTTGTCGACGAGCCTGAGAGAGGATCGGCCGGGGGCGTGGTGACCGTGTCACACTGCATGAAAATGCAGCAACAAGATGGAGAGGGTGTGCTTGGCAGGCACAGCGAGCGGGCGAACCATGCATGTCGTTCGAGGTGGTAGGACGGTGATGGGCGGTCGATGGGACAGGCGCAGTGAGCAAGCTAGTCGCGCGCGCCGTCCGCATACGAGACCTGGGGGTACCTCAGCGTATAGACGCTAGAAAGGTACGTACTGTCGTATCCTGGGGCTGCACCCCCTACTCCAATGCGATGTGCGGTGTACCAGGTCTGGCAGTGAGCGCGGGGTGACGGCAATACACACCGACCAAAGGGAAAGGCGCTGCCAGTCGCTAAGCGCTGAACGGTGGGCGAACGAGCGCATCAAACCGTTGCTACCAGGTAGTATGCGCACGAGGTGGTGTACCAGCAAGCTTGGTGGCCGCGGGACGGACACACCAACCAAAGGGTTGGGTGCTGCCAGTCGCTGGGCGCTGAATGTGACTGGTGGGCGAACGAGCGCACCAAACCAATTCGACCAGGGTGGTACGAGCGCTGAGTAGCGCAGGGTCCCGTAGACGTAAAGTCCTTGGGTGGACGAGCAGCGTGAGGTCGGCGATGAGTGGTGGCAGTGCGGCGCTGGAGAGCGCACGCAAACGATGGTGTAGGGCGAGTCCGAGAACAATGGTGGGGTCGTAGAGTCATCGTGAGATGTCCAGACGGTGTCCAGGGTTGCTGGAAGTGTCGTCGCTGTGGTGAGTCGCTGGGAGCCATTGCCGTAGAAGTAAGACTCCCTCATTGAGAAACGTGCCCTGGAAGACCGTCGCACGGGGTGTGTCTGGGGACAAGATCAGCGGGTCACAGGCCATGAGGCCCTGGGAATGCACATACACCTCGACCAGGCAACACCTCTTTCAATGGCAGGGCAAAGTCGACATTGGCAGTCACGTCACATTCCCCCGGTCGATGAAACACATCAATGATCTCATGTGCCTTGAATGCCTACAAGGCTTGGGTCAGGCCACCACTGAGATGATGCAGCGGGAGGATGCACGCACGAGTTCCTGACTGCTTTTTCAGCGTCATCGTTGACGACAAGCACACATCCGCCACTGCTGCTGGATGGTGGCAGGGAGTTGATGCATCCAAGGCTGATACAGACAATTTGGACGCTGAGGAAGACTCAGATGATATTGTATTGACGATGCTAGACTAAATACAAAGTATATATGATCTGGGCATGGATGTGCATGCGTATGCACAAGCTGGGGCCTGAGCCTGGGCCAGGCCCAAGCCGAGCCTTGCTGGGGGCTCAGGGCTTGGGCCTCAAGTTTGATGGGCCCGAGCCCCATAAAGCCAGGCCCAAGCTGGGCCGCGCAAATCACTAATCGAGATCAACGAAGGTTGTCTCGATCGCCTGAATCTCGGAAGCGACATGCCTCAGGTCAACACTGGCGTCCAGACGGAGAGCCTGCGGAACGTCGGGAGACCTCAAGCTGATACTTCCACTCGTCCATGAGTTTGCGTAGGGAAGCTACCTCGGCCTTGATAGCTTCGTGCACAGCGAGCATGTCCTCAAACACGCACACCTTGTTGGCATGGCCTGTCAAGGATGCTCGTGTCTCATGAAGGGTACGGAGTTCATTGAGTATGGTGACCAGAAACAGATCTGGGTTCGGGCATTTGAGCAGGCTCGTGTGTTGGCCGTGGTTGCGGAGGTCGAACGGGGGGCAGGTTGGAAGGGAAGTGCAGAATATTGTGTGGTTGTGAGAGAAGTCATCAACGAGGAGCTGACCTGACCAAGCGTGACGACTCACCGGTGTACTGTCCAGGGTGTCATAAAATCGTTCATTGCAGCTGTCAACGAGTGGAGGTCAGCACCAGTCTCATGGCTTCTCTGGAGCTCTCCTTGTAGACGGTGGCGACCGAGCAACCCGAGCGAAGCGAGGGTTGCGAGGGAGGTGGACTGCGGAGTCCGATGCCGATCCAGATAAGAGCTCTCCTTGTAGACGGTTGAGAATATGAATATGATCGAAGTTGAGACCGCTTTTGCCAGGAGGCCTTACCGCCCATCCCGCCACCAAGTGCTTGAGATTGTAATGTTGGTCGACGCTGAGCGGGGGGGCCAGCCTGACTTTGGGAAAACGAAAACCGAGAAAGAGCACCTGAAGTGCTCGCCTGAGGGAGTCTGCAACCTTTCTATACAAGGTTTAGCACCTGGACACCGTGCAGGACAAGGAGGAAAAGTCCGTCGAGGAACAGCGAGAGTGAGATGCGGCAGAAGAATACCCCGAGTACGAGTCTGCATACGACGAGAAGGAAATGGCGGAAGAAGGGGGTCAGACGAGGTAAGTTGGTTGGCGAGAAAAGCCAATCGAGTCCGACGGGGCTCGGATGTCAAATTCATGCTCATACGACGATGCCTTGTTGTCCTCTGCTCGTTGTTGGAGGCCATCTCCATCTCTAAAGTCTCGACGCGAGAAAACGGAACAGGCAGGATCTGGAAGTTTTGGCTCAAATAGTCGGGATGATAGTAAAGGGCCAGGGAAGGGAATGTTTGACAAGTTCGGCTGGTTATTGAAGGCGGCATTCCGAACGTCAGTCCCAAGCGTGCTCGGAAGCTTGGATGGCATGCTCTGAGACGTCGTAACCTCGTTGAACTCATAACTGGGTTGAGTGGTCGAATCCAGGGGAAGGGTCGGGGGGGATGCGGGGACATTTCCGGGGGCAGAACGGGGACTCATAAGGGTAGGGAACACGGAGAGACGGCCGTGGACGTGGCTGCACCACATCGAGGGGGTGTGCGTGTGATCATTCGTTTTGACGGTCTGTACGCCAATCGAAAGGGACGGCGCAGGCGAAAACAGCTGGGTGGATGTGGATGCGTGGGCGCAAGTGCGTCAGGTCGTGCTGGGGCACGGGCGCCAGTCGAGGGGACAGCTCTCCAGAGGATGCGGCCGGTTCACATGGAACGGGTAAACACGAACGGATAAATGCAGACGAGGAGACGCGGGTATCGACCAGGATGGACAAGCTGCCTGGTTGCGCTATGGCACAGGTCTTGACGGTTGTGGGCATCGGTTGTGGAGACGGCACTCGTATGCGTATGTCGAGTCGAGGAGATGAAAGAGGACGGGGGCGCGCACCGAGCGAGTCGGGTGCAGCGGTCATGTCGAAGTCATTCAGGGCAATGGCAGTGTCGTACCGCGTGAAAACGCGGGGACGAGATGGAGAGGATGCGTTCGGCGGGCACAACGAGCGGGGGAGCCGCGCGCCATTCGAGGTGGTAGGGTCATGGTGGGTAGTCGATGGGACAGGCGCAGCGGACGAGCTACTTGCACGCGCCGTCTGTATACGAGACCTGGGGGTACCCCAGTGTATAGACGTTAGAAGGGTACGTACCATCATATCCTGGGGCGCACCCCCTACTCCAATGTGATGTGTGGCCGGGTCTGGTGAGCGCGGGGCGACGGACGAAGACGAGGACTCATGAGAGTAGGGAAGGGAATCGAAGTAGGGATTGGTCATCAGACGGGCACTTGCGCTTCCGGGAACTAGCGGAAGCGTCGGCGTCAGTAGGAGGCAATTCGTCGCCAGGGACCTGAGCACGAGCGTTGAGTGGAGGCCTCCTTGAACTCTGCAGAAGAATGGAGGTGAGCCTTTGGGACGGCAGTGTTGGGGGTAGGCGGGGCGGGCTGATCGACCGAGAACATGAATTCCATGCCCTTGATGGTCCTGGCTTCGCATTTTGGCTGGCCTCGGGCTGCACTCTCGTTCAGCAACACGCTAGCGAATCAAATCGGTGGATGCATTGTGCTTGTAGTCGGGGACCTCGAGCTCCTCAATGCTCCTAGGAAAAAGAAAAAGTAGGGTCAAGGCGTGGGGTGCACAGGAATCAGGATGAGAAGACGAACCTGCCCTTTCCTCGCCGAGCCTGTCACCCGTGTTCTTGGAAAGCGTTTTGAACTCACGCTTCGACTTGGTGTTGTCCGAGCCAACAATAAGATTTTGGAGATGCCAGAGGTGCCAACTCAGGTTCTCGAGATGCTGGCCTTGCTCGAGATAACTGGCGACCTTTGTGCAGGCCTGGGGAATGTGAAAAGGGGCGACGGGATGTGTGGGGTCGACGACGCACCTTCAAGTACCCCACAGCCCTTCCCTGGTCCTAAGGGAGGTACTGACGGTAGCGGGGTTGGCGAATCGGGTTCTATGGGCGGTAAAGGTCCCTGGACACGACAACATGTCACCCCCTGGCTAGGTCCCGTCATGTCAGCCCTGTCCTTAACCCAGAAGCCGAGTTTGGCACCCAATCGGTCCATCACAGAATGGACACAGCAGGTCAAGTACCAGGTTGCCCTGTCTTGGTCCCAAGGGAGGTGTTGACGGTAGTGGGGTCGAACTTGAAGAATCCAGTTTCATGGATGGTAAAAATCCCTGAACACAATGACACATTGCCCCCTGGGTAGGTCCCATCGTGTGAGTTCTTTTCCTTTTCCCTGAATATGGATTGGGTGTCTAACTCTCACTCACTCCGACTTATGGCGGATACCCTGGGGCCTATGATGGTTGGACCAGAGAATCCTGAGCACAGTAGCACACTGCCTCCTGGGTAGATCCCACCATGTCTGTGGCGTCTCTTAACCTGAGTTTCAGTTGGAGCTTTAAGCTCTGCCTACCTCTGACCAGGGTTCCACTTATTCTCAGGGTTATGCCCACAATTTTCTCTGTGAGAGACCGACCTGACGTGGCAAGGAAAAGATAACAAGGTGCTGTGCTAACTTAGACTGCCAGTGTGTTCGATCACATCTTCCATCCGCCATCTACCCGGCCACAGTACCAGCGGAGATCAGAGCTTGTTCTGGCATGCCGGCGTCCTTTGCCAAGTTAACCTAACCTACACTTTCCTATGCTTCCATGCTACACTCTGCTACACTTAGCTACACTTCACTGTGATTTTTTGGTAGACCTTACCTACTGGTGTACTAACAAGTGTAATAAAATGCAGCATGTTTTAGGAAATGTATCCTGAAAGTGTAGGAAAAGTGTAATGGAAAAGTGTAGTAAAACGTACATGTTCGTCAAAGTACACAAAAAGTGCAGTGAACCAAGACAGTGTCACACTTAGTACACTTTGTCAGCACACATTTGCTACACTTTCGGTACACTTCACTACCCTCACCAGTACACTTTTAGGACACTGCTCCATTGATTAGGATGCCTTGCTACACCTTTTGCTACACTTTGGTACACTCATTAGTGCATCTCACTACACGTTTTCATACACATTTACTACACCTTTGGTACACTTTCATACACTTGTCAGTATATGATTCAAATCTTTGAAGCCTTCCCGAGCGTTCCCAAGTGCCGGGACACTCGTCAGAGAGTTGTACAAGTGCGCCTCCGTTCGATATAAAAACCCATTCTTTCTTACAACTTCCTCAGTTGTTCTTGCTTCTCCTTAGGCAACGGCTGAGGTGAGAACTTCATATCTTGATATTCTTTACTACTGTATCTAACGTGTGTAGTGGGCGCCATTGCCCTTTGCACTTAATTTTGACACATGGAGTCAAATTCGGACATCACTCTTCCCAAAGTGTGTACTTGGCTCGCATTTCTCTCTATAGTTCTGACGCATTCCAGTCCTGACTAGTGCTCCCCGAGTGTCAAAACACGCTTGGTAACGCGTTTCACTTGGTTCTTTACGGTCGTTCGATATTCCAGTTTGGAGTTGTCCTAGCGTGCTTCCACCCATAATAAACAAATGCCTTCTCTTTCCCTTTTAACTTTCTGATTTGTTCCTGCTTCCCTTTTGGAAATGGCTGAGTGGGCATCATTTCCATTTACCTATTATTTGACAGATGTCAGAGGTGCCAAAAATAGGTAAAAGGGAAATCGTGCCCACTCAGCCGTCCGCCAAAGGGAAGCAAGAACGACTGAGGA
>JBBPLV010000029.1:0-40513 GCA_038089975.1 Boletellus ananiceps | reverse complement strand
AAATGGCTGAGTGGGCATCATTTCCATTTACCTATTATTTGACAGATGTCAGAGGTGCCAAAAATAGGTAAAAGGGAAATCGTGCCCACTCAGCCGTCCGCCAAAGGGAAGCAAGAACGACTGAGGAGGTTGTAAGAGAGAAAAGAATTCCATACTGAGTGGAGGGGCACTTGCACAACTCCGACTATCCACAGAAGGGAATGTGCTAATAGGATAAGAAACAAAGAAAGAGGGAAATATGTTACCGAGCGCGTTCCGGTACTCGGGAACATTCGGGAATGACTTGCCGAGATTCGAACCACGCTTCCGGTGCTTCCGAGTTCCGACGCGCTCGGAAACGTGGGGACCCTGCCGGAAGGGCCGGAAATACCGGAAAGGACTCGGAAACTATGGAAAGAATGAGTACCCGTAACCATTCATTTTGGAGTAACGTTGTGATTTATGAAAAAATGCTTGCTCTAGGAGTGACGACGATTGGAGAAAGATTCTGGCTGTGCTTCAACACGATCGAGTAAGACGAGTTCTTTGTGCTTCCTTACTCTAATACTGTGCCTAAGGGGCGTAGTGAGCATCGTCGACCGTTCATTGGCATCCGAGAGATTATTCTTCTGGTATCTCCCTCTCGAGATGTGCGAAGTTTGTTTTCCTTTGCTAGCATAGTTGCGATGTTACTGGCTTCCAGAGATATGACCGCTCTGCCATCAGGACACTTGATTTCTTTTCAAAATTTAAAACCGTTAGATCCTGATGAAACAAGTTTCTACTGTCCCCAATTATGAAATAGAACTGTATCAAGAACACAAGAGGCGTCTTTGGAAAGCTATGCCCATTCTTTCTGTACACTATGGATTGTCCTTGCAATGGGCCTATGACAAATTTGCCCTACAAGTCCACCTTCCAGTGATGACAAAGATGCTTCCAGCTCCACCTTGCCTGTACATACTTCCTTGCCATCTCCAGTGACCTGTGAGGGATTGTAATTCCCATCCCCTGGGAGAGACACTGACCCTGATGCAGTGTGGAAGAACGAGGTGCCACAGTGCCATGCATGTGGTCACCTTTGAACCACCTGGTCCACAAGAAAGCGGACAATGGTGATTTAGAACTTGAGTGGAATGGGAAGAACGAGAAGAGGACTTGCCATACACAATTTTCCTTTGTTTCCAACAGAGTCCCCCAGTGAGAAAATAAAAAGTTGAACTCGTCCGGAAGACATCCCTTTTTGAAGAGTTGATAGGAGATGGTCCAAGTTCCGTCCTTGTCAAAGTGCTGTGGTGCGATGTAGTTCCAGCAGTGGTATGCTGTGATCCCATAGCTACCGAGGACGTTCGCCTCCAGCCCGAGATCCCTCATGTCCCTCACGACCGACGGTGTATGTGGCTCGAGCTTAGAAAGTATACATTCGATGTTCTGTGAGATCCCGGTCAGAAGCCGAACACTCCATCCACATGAATTCGGAATTTGGAAAGGAGACGCACCGCAGCATAGGCGAAAAGCGTCCTAATGTCCTCGTGGTTCAACACTGTGCTTGCAGCATAAGGTGCATAACCGTCCCCAGCTCTCCCTCCGGGCGGCTGGCGTGACCCGACAGGACGCATCTCACCGTAACCCCCCCAATCACCCATGGCTGTGCGGCGTCTCAGTTTTGTCGTCAACCTCCTGATCTTTTCTTGGTTTTCTGCGAGTTCCTGGAGCTCCTCTCCGTTGAGCAGGTTGAAAGCCACGCCAGCCACCTATGTGACGGTCAGATAAAGATCGATCCATCTCGGTGCCGGCATCAGTACCCACCTCGTCCTTTGTACCGTCATCCATCAAGTGGAATACTAGTTGGCCACAGTGATCGTATGTTTCCTGATCGAATTTGATAGGATACACGTCGAGTGTTGGTAGTGCGACGCGTTTTCCCGAAATACGTTCCGACCCTTTCTGTTCATGGTGTCAGAAACTCTGGAGCATGAGGGTAGCATGGACCGACGGTCATACCAGGGGACTTATCGTATCCTCCTCTTCTGGGACCACCAGCATATTCCGCACCTCGTCCAAGTTCGTTCTCTCGTGTACTGTGTGGTATCGAACGCATTTCTCGTCGTCTTCCAAGTGTGCACATGCCAGACACCCGCCATCCCGTTCTTCCGGGTCCCGGTTCCGGTTCCAGTTCCGGTTTGCCTGGTTCTTCCAAAGCTTGCGATCTTCCCGCAACCTTCTGCTCAACGTCAAGATCACCCTGATTTCATGCGATACGTTCCATCTTGACCAGCTCTCTTCCGTCAGTCTGCATATCGAGCGATACATTCTCTTGGCATCTCCCGCTTCAAACTTTTTAAAACGTCAGCAATCGATCCACCGCCGCGAGTGCAAGACCACACGCTCACTTTAACCCCTATCGTTCTGGAAAGAGATGGTAGCAGCCAGTCGAAACATGCCGAAACGAAGTTCTGTTCCGAGCAAAGGAAAAATATCGAGTGTGGCTTGACCCCCATCGGTACCATTTTTTCGTCTGAAATCACCCTCAAAAGCTGCTGAGGCGTCATGCAGGCGTGAGACATCTCTGTCCTCCCTGCAGCCTCTGTCAGGATCTTCATTTCTTCCAAGATCGCTTCCGTCGACTTCAGAACGAATCCCTCCGTCAAATTAGCCAGCACTAGAAGCAGGGCTTCCCTCCATTGATACTTTCTGAAGCTCACTTGGATAAAGTCCGACCGACTGGCGATATCGCTCCAATCTTTTCCGACCTGGAGGATGATTTTCGCAAGGCCCGAGTTCTAAATGGTCGTGGAGATCAGACAAATAACGACACGTTGGAGAAAAAACGCGAAAAAAAGTGATGAAGAGAGGGCGGTCTGGTTCTGCAGCTTACATGAATGTGCCATTGAAACTCCTCGCGTGATCTCTTCCGCTTCCCAGCTTGTCTCATTTCACGGAGGACCTGAATCGCCATCTTTTCTGTTTCCTGAATACGAAAATCGCACCGTAAGGATTCGATCACGTTCGACAACGTCATAATGACTTACCTCGCATGGATCTTCCAAGAAGAACGCATTCAAAGACCGCGTCCATCCAGAGACCGTTGCCCCAATGTCTTTCGAGATTTGAGCATACCATCGAGCTCCATTGCGCGCACTCAGGCTCATGCCGTCAGATTGATGGCTTTCTCGCAACCGAGGTTCTGGTTCCAGTTCCGGTTCCGGTTCTACTTCCGAGTCTTCTGCAGTATGATCGCCGGTATTCATCACGAAAGGACTTTGCCTCGTCGCGTCATTTCGTATGAAACCGACTCAATTAAATCGTAATTTGTAATTTAATCCAACCGAAAAAAAAAAAATAGCACTCACTGTCGCCCCCCGATGTTCCTGCGAGCACCTCTCTCCAAAGGTTCCGACATGAAATCACAACCCTTTCGTCCTCACTACATGCGTTGGAATCGATACCGATCTCATCCAGATATCCTTGTGCCAATACGAGCTGCATTTTCGGTAAGCTACCGGTTGCACGTCCCGAAGATGCCCCCGAACCCTTACCGCGCGGGCGTCAAGACGAAACAGACCACAAACATTTTCCTCCCACTTTTTTTCTTCTTCTTCATTTTTGCATGGAAAGAACACGCGCTCCAGCGTGGCCAGGTACCATGGCGAGAAACAGCATTCATCGAACCTGGTCAATGCAGACATGCTCGTTCTTGAATGCAGCACAGACTGGGGGGAAACGTGAGCCTTTTCACGCGCCGTGCTTTGAAACTCCAAATTTGAACAAACAAAACCAAGTACGCGTTTCTGGCACATGAAGTAATCAATTTTTTTTACATATTCAGATATCGGATATGGGCTACATAGCACAAGGTGTGCGGATCACGCGGTCTGAGAAGACCCGGAAGGCATCGATGAAAATAAGACTAGCCAAAGCCGGCTACCGGCGGGTGCTCGGCTAAGTTACGGCGTTTCGAGCTCTGCCCGAAAAAACGATCAGGACCGTTTCTTCTCTTTTTCTTCCCACATGAAACTAGGACATTGGTGGTCTGGAAATAAAAATGAACAGACATGGATATGCCTATCCAGGAGGCCATGCATCAGTGATGTGCTGGATGCTCTCATCCTGCCACCATTGATACTCTCATAGCGTGTTTCGAGGGATATGTCGAAACTAGATGAAAGGGAAATGGTGCCCACTACACATTAAATACAGTAGTAGAGAAAAGCGAAATAGGAGCTCACCTCAGCCATCGTCCAAAGGGAAGCAATGACTGAGGAAGTTGTAAGAGAGAAAAGGAATTTATACTGGGTGGAGGGGAGCTCGCACAACTCCGACCATCCACAGAAGGGAATATGGTAGTGGAAGAAACAAAGGCCGAGCGAAACTAGTTGCGGAGCGTGTTCCGGCACTCAGGAACACTTGGAGGGAAGGACTTGCAAGAATTGAGCCATGCTTCTGACGCCCTCCGAACTCGGAAGAGGTCGGAAACACCGGAACTGAGCGGCCGAGATCCCGAAGCACGGGAACTAAAACTGGAAGTGTGGGAAAGCTCGGAAGAAACTCGGAAACTGTGGAAGGTATGTCTAAGTCTAATTATTCACTTGGAGTAAAGTCATGATTCTTGACAGGAAATGGCTCAAATAGAGCTAAGAGGGGTTGGTTCTGTGTTACATCATGCATCCAAGATGCAGAGAATGACAAGGAGAATTTTAACTTTATTTTTTCTCTGACCGACAAGACAAGTGTGTCCTGGTTGGCAGGCAGATGACGATGGAAGTTCGAAATCACCAAATGTGTTCTGAAATCTTGAGCCATATGATGTGGTTCCATTTCACTTCTGCTTCTGTTTCTGGCGTGCTTCTGCTGTTGCTTCCAGGCCCACTGACCTTGGTCCCCCTGGATAAGTGAGTTTTTGTATGCCATTGCCATTCTGTCGTGTACATATGATTGTCACGAATCGGAACTTTACTCCTCCAATTGAATAATGAGAGTTACCCCTTTCTTCCATAGTTTCTGAGATTCTTCCCAACTTTCCCATGCTTCCGACTGCTTCCGGCTGGGTTCCCGCCCTTCCCGACGCCTCCGAGTTCGGAAGCGCTAGAGGTAGGATCGAAATCTTTCAAGTCCTTCCAGAGCGTTCCCGAGTACCGGAACACGCTCGGTAACACCGGACTTGTTCTGCATTCTCTTTAGGCAACGGCTAAGGTGAGAACTTCATATCTTACTTTTCTTTACTACTGCATCCAATGCGTGTAGTGGGCACCATTGCCCTTTTACTCAGTTTTGACAATGATGTTGTGGTCATTTTGTCCAGTTGAGATGTTGATGTGGGGGCAATCAGTAGAGCCCTCACTGATGGTTTTGCATCAATCTACTCTACCAAATACATGTTGACAGGGAGCAGATATGTAATTGTCAGAAATACTAACAGTACTCCTCCAAAGTGAATGGGCACACTTGCTTGTTCTTTCCATGGTTTGTGAGCATTTTTCAAACTTTCTGGCACTTGTGGCGGCTTGCAATTCAGTTCCTACAGTTCCGGAAGCGCCGGAATATGCTAGGTAAAGGGCAAAGGTGCCCACTACACTTATTAGATACAGTAGTAAAAAAATAAAGAAAAATAGAAAGCTCACCTCAGCCATTGCCTGATGGGAAGCAACTACTAAGGAAGTTGTAAGAAAGAAAAGGCATTCATGCAGGGTGGAGGTGGGTTGTACCACTCTGACTGTCCACGAAAGGGAATATGGAGTGCAGGGAACCGGTGAAAATCCATGCTTCCGGCACTTCCGAGCCTGGAAGCGCCTGGAAGTGCGAGAACTGAACTCCAAGTGGCCACAAGTGCCAGAAAGTTCGTGAAACATTCGCAAACCATAGAAAGGACGATGAAATGTAACCATTCATTTCTTTATGGCTCTAATCTTGTTGTTTTTCGCACAAAAAAAGTTTGTAACACGACATCGAAATATGATACACGATGAAACGTCATACTTTGGGCCCTTTCGCCTTCAAGGCCCTCACCTCAGCCTCCAGATCGGAGATCCGGGACATCATCTCCCGCTTCGTCGTTTCCTCTGCAGCCGCCTTCTTCTCCAACTCCTCTATGCGCTCACTCATCGTCCCAAAGAGTTGTCTTGCCACCTCGTTCGTCTGTGCAGCAGCGTTCTGCGACCCTGCTGCTTTCGCTGCTTTTCCCCGTGGACGACGAATTCCGGGTTGTCCTGTGTTCTTCAGAAACGAAAATTTTGATTAAAGCACGAAGGAGCTCACCATCGATCTTGCAGCGTGTCTTCGCTGCAACACATGCCCCGCATGCCCGTTTCTGGTCGTCGGCAGCGTTCCACACGCATTTAGAGCCACGGCTCCTGCATGCATCACACACCTGCTGGTGTAAATATTTGACGGAGTCAGCATGACATCGTAATCCAATCTTACCTGAGAAGCCTTTGCTTCCGATGTGTCCCGTGCTTCCGAAGCCACGTCGGCTACGCTCGCACTTCCCGAGGGGCCGACCTCCGTGCCCTCTTCCTCGTCCGTGTCGATGAACTCCCGCGACTTGAATTTCTTCTTTTTACTCGCAGGGTCTGTACCTTCGTGTGTTTGCGCACGTTTCTTCCCCTTCCGATCTACGTCCTGCACGACTCTGGTGCTTCCACCACGTGCGGGATCGGTGGCCTTGGGCGCTGGCGTGTCGCGATCGTCAGCGATACGTTGTGATCGAAACTCATACCATCATGACTTTCAACTCACCATCTCCATCCATCCTTCCTGAAATACCTTGTGCGGCTGAAGATGGCAGTTTGATCTTCAACTTGAGCCCGGAAGAACCCTGCACGGACTTGGTCGGCAGAGTTCCCACGAGCTCGGAAACGACAAAGGGCGTTGGATCTACCCTCAAGCTTGCTGGAGGTTTATCAATCAGAGATTTTCACAGAAATGAATCGCTGACTCACTGGATGGTGGCAAGAGCTTCCACCAACAATCGGCCTCTTTCACGTCGGGGAGCATGTCCGCCGGAAAGTCCACGTACTCGGCTCCCGTGATAGATCCGTCGTCGGCGCGCACTTCATCGAATGACAGTGCTTCGAGTGTCATCCCGCATCTGTAGTGCCGCCCCAGCATGGCTTTCAGGCTCCCAAGGAGCCTAGGATGCGGGGAACTCGTGCTGGGTTTCCCAATGTCTCTCTAGAAATCCAATTACAGGCGTCTGCACTTGACTCATATGAAACGCCGGATCACTCACCAGCTCAGACTTGAGCTTTTCTCGCATCCAAGGTCCCCAGTCCTTCTTCGGCCCAATGATACGGGGAACGATTTCGAGGGCGGCCTGGATGCGAGCCGTGACGACGAGAACTTCTTCGTCTATCTTCTTTGATGCGTTCATGGCGATGTGAGGGGGATGACCGCGTTCAGTTTACACACACTTTACAAGTTGTATTGGGAAACACGAACACGGCCACCGGGTGGCACCTTACGTAACCTGGTGCCGTTGATTTCGCGAGACGCGTCAAGACTCCTTCACACCATCGCCTTCCCATTCCCATTCACCCCTGATCTCGCCATGTCTTCCTTTACCCTCGCCGAATTCAGGCTCTTGAAGAAAGACATTACGAAACTCATGGTCGACGAGGGAGGCGAGTATGACAAAGCGGAGAAAGACTACATCCGGGTACGCATCTCGAACACCGTTTTTTCTTTCACTCATTTTTTTTGCCAAAGGATGTCCAGGAGGCGATCACATACACCTCAGAAGGAATGAACGAGTCTGAATCCGTCAACTTCATGTGGCCAGTCGCTCCTCAGGGTGTCGACGCCGTGTCGAAATGGCTCCAGAAATGGGATAGGCGGAGGGAAAGTGCAAAAGGGAAGGGAAAAGGAAAAGGAAATGAAAGAGAAAATGGTGCGTGTTTGATACATTCGTGTCTCTGAATCACCCTGACCTGGTTGCGATCCAATAGCTAACCCGACGTCGAGCCAGGTCGCAGGGGATCAGGTGAGCAGGGCATTTAGTCACGGAACTGAAGACATCTTACACGTCGACCGATTTCATGTCCAGGTTTCGGATCGTAGCCGCGCCAACAAACGTCCCGCGCAAGAAGGCGCCGAAGAACCCCCCGCACCCAAACGCTCCCGACCCCTCGAAAACCCTATCGTCGCGTTCCACATGGAACTCCTCCTCCAACTCCTGACAGGAAGGGGAGAAGGTGACGATCTGGGGCCAAGGATAGCCATGCTACGGCATGCGCTCCGGATGGTCGACGCGGGTGCCAATCCAACACTTGTGGAGTGGCACGTCAAGCACGTCAAGAAAGCGTTGCCGGACGACCGGGAGATATCAGAAGCGGTGGATCTTTTAGTCGAATGTATTAGATTTAGGGACGTCTGTTGATAACCGCACGTGTATCGTTTTTTTTCCCTTTACTCTGCTTTCCGGTTTTCCGGATATTCCGTCCTGAAGGGTCCCGGGCGGGAACCGAGCTTTCCGAATCTCCCACCGGCTCAAGTCAACTTATGCCACTTTCCACTAAACTTGCAGTCCTGAGGCTGCCAGGCATGACTAGTAATGTCTGGACATGTCCAGGTCTCTTTTCTTGGCCATCGCAGTAGAACCACTATGTAGCATATTTCTCTAATAAAATGACAATCCACTGCATGCTGTCCAATGGCGTCATCTGTCTGTTAATCATTTTCGGAAAGAAAACACAAGAGTACAATATGACATGTCCCAACCCCACTGTGTTACCCGTGTGGAATCTGCTCACATCTGCTTACAGGTGATCATTTATGCTCGGGCATCCTGTGCATCTGCACACACATGCTCTATTATGATATTGCTATTCTAATCACACCTACAGGATCGCACCTACAGTGATAGTTATACCGGTGGGACTCAAAGCAGTGACTTGGATCCAATTAGTACACTGATACATGTACACGAGTTGCGACGTGTAGAGAATGAACTGACGTGTCCATGAATCGGAGCCAGATCTTGAACGAGATCTTGAGACTTCTGCCTAATGAAGCGTCTCTTGAGAGACGGCATCGTTCCAAGACTTTTCGTCCGCCTGTGCTTGCATTGGGACTGGACGAGGCACCGTCAGAGATTACTCGATGCCATGCGGGAGACGCACCTGAAGGTAATGTGAGACCGCACGGCCAACTCGCCTGGCAAGCGATTGGATATCAATGTAGCCGTCCTACTCGTCGACCGGGATTTCATAGTTGAGCAGGAGATACACGGGCCACTGTGGAGATGGATCAGACGAGGCATGGGTGAATGCCAAGGAGACGTACTCTGAGATTCACATAGACCTTGCCTCTGGCATCGACGCCGAGATCCTGAAACGTGTATGAGTCCACGTGCAACAGACGGACATTTGCCTGTGCCTCACCAATGGTGATGCCTGGTCGGAAGGCGCCCTTGCGCTTGAGTTTGATGACGCGCCCAAAGCCCCTGCGGAGAGGGTCAATGTAAGGGGAAGAGGAGTATGATACGGAGGACGAGCGACGCGATCTGCTCAGTGCCATGGGCTGGACCAAGGGTGGATAGGTGGCAAGCGAGGGGTGACGTTCTAGGTAGTACGGGTCGTGGACGTCAATGTCATTGTATGCTGTATGCTGGCAGAATTCAGAACACGTCTAGACGGAGGAAGAGATCGCACGTGTATGTGCGTAGAGGGGACTGCTCGGTGCATACATGGAGTAGGTGGGTTGAGAGTAGGCCTTTGGGGACGGTCAGTGCAAACAGGAGGAAAAGGAAAGTGGGGACAGACGGCTCACGGTAGGTCGAGAGTGGGGTGGAGGTGGAGGTGAGCGAGGCTCGGTGTGACCTAGGGGGTCCAGGTCATGCCGACTGGCTCGGCCTCGTCTCCTTGTCGCTCGCACCTCCCCTGTATAGCAGGTCCCTTGCACCGTGTGCTGTCGTTCGCTCTCTCTGAAGTGAAACCTTCCACACGGGCCTCTTGCCCACTCACTCCCTCAGTCATCTCTGCTCTCTCTCCTCCCATTTCAACTCTTCCTGTGTCGGTTCCAGCGCGATCGACAACTCCCTTGTCGAGCGGCTCATCCGGTCGGTGGTACAACGCACCCTCTGGCCTTGTGGGCCCCACGTATGTCATGTACGGGTTTGCGATGTCAGCGATCTCTTCGTTGACCTGCCAACTTGCCATTGCGACTGGTGGAGTGTACAATGGGGGCAGTGGCATCAGCAAACGAATGGCGACGGGTGGGACGAACGAGTGGGGAGTGAACGCGTTGGGCACACGGAACGGGTGGCTCACAGGTCAGGCGCATGAACGGTGGACAGTGAGTGCGTTGGGCGTGCGGAATGGTGGTGACGGGTGAGGCGCACGGTGGGAGTACTAGGCCAACAAATTGGTTGGGACAAGTGGGGCATTAACGGGTAGGGAGCAGACACGTTGGGAGTGCGGGTGGTGAACAGCTGGGACCCACGAACAGGTGGGGTTGGCTAGGCAGAACGTTTTCACCGGGAGCTTCAATCGTCACATGACCGGTTCGCGCTGGCACCCCGCACGTCACACCCACCCCACTCGTTTGCATTCACATTGCACCCACGCAGTCGGTCACATAGCTACAGGTGAGTACTACCATTCTATCCTAATGTAGTCTACCGTTTGCTACCTAATGTTGGGACTTATGGGATTTTCAGGCTTTCGAACGTGACATGTAACTCGTCAACCTGGTCATAGTTTCACCACCGATGATCCTGCGCGTCCAACGCACTCGCTCCCCACTTGTTGCATTGTGGACCCCACCTTGCCACATGTGTGCCCAGCACGTTTGCTCCCCACCTGTTAGTGTGCCCTACTCATTCCTACTTGTTTGCTGACCCCATGGTCCCCACAGTGCGCCCCACTGCTCAGTGTCACCCATTCCATGCACCTAACGTGCTCGCTCGCCATCGGTTCATGCACCCCACTCATTCTCACCTGCTTTCTGACCTTGCTTCCCCCAGTGTGCACCCCACCCATTCGCCACTGTTCTGCACACCCACCTGTTCACCTCCCACTCTGTGTGCCCAACGGGTCTGCTTCTCACTCGTTCGTGCGCCCAATGTGCTCACTCCCCACCTGCTCGCCGTTGGAGGGCTGGAGTGGCGAGGAGGCTGGCGAGGCGGTCTGCGCGGCCACATAGCAACCCCAGGAACCCAGTGCTGCAGGTCGGCGGGTCAGCGAAGCGGCCACTGATGTCGTGAACCCGAATCCAAAGTGTGCCGAGCCAACGAGGCCAATGGGCACAATGGATCAGCTACCAGCAGAGCGCTCGATGGGGTGAATTGGCGAGAGGGCTAGAGTGGTGGTTGAAGAGGTCAACGCGGTCAATAAGGCAGGTAGCGAGGGCGCAGGTAGCACCAAGGTCGTCGATAGCTAAGTCTTGTCTTGCACTCGCTGCCCACTTGTCCGCTGATCCCCACCTCGCATGTGCACCCGCCTCACCCGCACACTCGCTGCACTTAGGGCGCTTACTCCCTACACTGAAGCCCAGAACCCCCAAACGGCAAGCTAGCAGGTGCACAAAACGACCGCTGACACCACCGACGTGAACGTAGACCACGCCAAGCCAGGAGAACCGGTGGACGGGTCATAGACTCCACGCAGACGCCGGGGTTGACGGCATGGACCTGGGAGCGCTCCCAAACATAAATCTTGAAGGGGAGAGGACTGAGATGTGTCGTGAGGAGTTGGCCGAGGTGGAGCGAGAGAGCGCGGACACGTGCGACCGATCAGCGATGCAAGCTGACGAAGATGAGCACACCCGATGGTCAATGACGACGTACCACGAGACCTACTAGAGCCGACTGACGAGGCCGCGTGGAGACTGAACGAGCCCCAGGCCAAGCGTTGCGCTCGAGGGAGAGCACGATAGGCACGCGAGTGCAAATGCCATACATACCAGGGATGAGGCGAACGCGTCGGAAGCGTCGTGCCGCCTACAGATCCCTGTGAGGACGACGACGGAGCTGCTTAGAGCGATGAGTGGGGTCAGCCGCACAACTACGAGACTCCACAGCGCAGCAAACCCCAGCGGCAAGGAACGCGAGTGGACTGTGGAACAACAAATACCAAGAGACCGCACGGAAGATCCTGCAGACGTGCCGGTTGACGACGAGCGTCATCCTGACACATCCGCAGAGCCCCTCAATGCAACTGAGAGCACGGAGTGGGGGCCGAACATGTCACAGCGATGGTGTCTGATGAGACGTTGGGAGAGCGAGCAGTAGTAGGGGTGACGGTAGGCTAGAGTTTGTATGATGTATATAGTATGAATATATTTTAAAAAAATGTACTGTATGGATTGGGTGTGAATGTGAGCGCGTAGCGGTTGTACAGCGCTGTACAGTGCTCACAGTTGTCTAATATTAGTTTGTAGCCAACAGCTGTACAGCCGGCACAGGAATCTCGCTTCTGTACAGACT
The DNA here is from genome assembly GCA_038089975.1 of Boletellus ananiceps. NCBI lineage: Eukaryota > Fungi > Basidiomycota > Agaricomycetes > Boletales > Boletaceae > Boletellus > Boletellus ananiceps. The sequence goes on along the minus strand of JBBPLV010000029.1, from coordinate 28,113 downwards.
GTGCCAGTGCTGTACAACCGGGGACCTCTCTGTGGTGCTGCGGCCGACTGGCCAGAGCTGGCCAGTAAATTGTGTCAAACATCAGAACTTTACTCCTCCAAATTAATAATTAGACTTACACTTTGATTCCATAGTTTCCGAGACTTTTCGGAACTTTCCCGCGCTTCCGACGCTTCCGGTTCGGGATCGTGTGCTTCCGAGATTAGTTCCCGCGCTTCCGAACGCTTCCGAGTTAAGAAACATGGGACTTGATGACTTGAAAACTTTCAAGTTCTTCCCAAGTGTTTCCAAGTATTCCTGGACCCAGAACACACTAGGTAACAGTTGACTTGTTCATTTCTTGTCCCCTCTCTATATTCCCTTTTGTGGATAGTCGGAGTTGTGCAAGCGCGCCTCCACCCATTACTATAAAACCTTTTTCTTCCTTACATGTTCCTCAGTCGTTCTTGCTTCTTCTTGGGCAACGGCTGAGTGGGCTCCATTGCCCTTTTGCTTAGTTTTGACAAATTGCTGTTTTACTGATGCATGTGTGTGCATCCAGGATGCCTGTGCCAGCAGCCATAGACTGAGAGCGTACTGAGTGTGCACACAGGTTCGCATCATTGATCCTGAGGGCCCACATGTTACACCAGAGCCCATTGAGGAGTATCAAGTATATGAGGAGAGGTTATGTACTGTAGTTCAATGCTGTACTATTCCAGCCATTGGCAAAGATGAAGATGAGATGTTTCAAGTCTTGCAAGAAGTCAATGTCCTGGTCTGCACAGGTGCAGGAAGCCACACAACTGAGTGCCCATGGACAGCACAATGCCCACACTCACATATGTTACAACTAATATGATTTGTATGCTGATACCAAATTCATGTGCACAAGGGCATCCTGGCCAACCATGTATGTTGTGTGCATGTCAAAAACTAGGTAAAGGGCAAGGATGCCCACTACACTTATTGGATACAGTAGTAAAGCAAAGAAAAATAGAAAGCTCACCTCAGCCATTGCCCAAAGGGAAGCAAGAATGAGTGAGGAAGTCGTGAAAAAGAAAAGCCATTTATACTGGGTGGAGGCATGCTTGCACTACTCCACTTATCCACAAGAGAAGATGAGGGGGTATGAACTAATGGGATAAGAAAGAAGGAAGCAGTGAAAACATGTTACTGGGTGTGTTCTGGCACTTGGGAACACCGAGAAAAGACTTGTGAGATTTGAACCATGCTTCCGGTACTTCCGAGTCCGGAAGCGTCCGGAAGCACGGGAACCTGGCCGGAAGGGGCCGGAAGTGGGGAAGAGCTGAGAAAAAGACATGGAAACTATGGAAAGAATGAGTAAGTGTTATGAGACTCTTTGGGTCGTGCTAGGTTCCATTTTACCCTTATTGCAGTGTTTGGTCTAACCCTAAAAAAGGATGTGGGTGTCATCTGAAAATGCCATGCCTGCCTTCTTTGATGCCAAGCAACTGCACAAGACATGCGTGCACCAGAATGGCTGGCTGGATAAGTCCAGTGAAAACTAAGTGTAGACAAGGTGTGTGCAGGAAGTGCAGCAGAAGTGGATCACGAAATGGAAATGGAATCTGAAGTATGCGAATGAATCCAGGAAGGTCTACACAAAATGTATTGGAGGGTGGTGAGACGTATCAATGAGTGTAATGGGTGTGCGAGAGTGTACAAAAAAAAAGTGTAGTCAAAGTGTATGAAAAAGCATAGCGAGAGGTAATACTTCCGATGCTTCCGGACTCGGGAGCGCCCGGAAGCACGGGAAAGTTGGGAAAAAAAAAACTCAAACTATGGAAGAAAAGAGTAACTCTGACTATTCACTTGGAGGAGTGAAGTTCTTGTTTTTGACATCATGGACATATCTTGGATTATAAATATGAATATTTGCAGTGACACGACACCGTGATATGATACACTACAACTAACTATACGACCCCGTTCATGTCCGGAAATATCGGGTCAGGACTGGATCCTACCGATGCAGGAATTTCTAAGACGTCCTGTCCGGGGAGGAAGTAGTGACCTTGGCCATCTAAGAATGACCTCGCCTGCTCTTTCGTGATCCCTATCCATCGAAGGACGGATCGTGCGCATTCTGCCGCGAATGCCAGCTCCCCTTGTTCTTCCTCGGCGAGAGCGTCTTTCGTCTTCGACTTGTCCTTCCTGGCGGCATTGGAGTCGATCACGATGAGCAGAAGGCTCAATAGACTCCGTTTTCCTATCTTTCCTGTAATTCAGGGGGTAAGTCGACGTCGCCCGCGCGCCATGTAACTTACGTGGTTCCGATCGGTACCGAAGCGCTATCAGCATTCGGCACAGAGTGCGCAAGAAACCGGGGCGGTGGTCGTTCGTCAGCGAACCTTCTTTCTCTAAGTCTTTCATGAACAGTACAGCCCGTGTGAGATGCATCGTGTCGTAGCTGTAGAAATATCCGCCACTAAAGATCGAGGGTACCGGCGTGTACACCGTGTGCAGCACTCCCGGTGGTTGAAACCTGCGTCGACAAAGACAGTCAGTCGCAAACCTTGAGTCGCAAAAGAGCATGATTTGCTCACATGACGTCCCCTTCTTCGAGGCAGACTGTCGCCACGTCCGCGTCGGAGAACTCGCCTTCCGGGGACATCTCCGTCGCGTTCTCTAGGCATTCCGAGAGTTGTTTGAGCGAACTCGGGCAGACCTCTCTTTTCGGGCGCATCACCGCCCACACCTTGGCTCCGGCGTTTCCGACCACGTAAGTCGCCATCCCACAACAGTCGTGGTGGGGCATCGTGACGAACCCAGGGTGCGTCACCAGTCTCCAACCCTGCGACGCCCACGTCGCAGAACGAATCACCGTCGGTGGAGCCTCCTCTACTCGCACCAAGTCTTCTTTCTTCCCGACTTTAGCCTTTCCCTGCTTCCGAGTCTCCTTGATGAACCTGAGATGCGCCGTGTGCTCCCAGGCGGTGGTCGAGTCGAGCAGCGGCTTCGCCCAGATGGGAGGGCACGGCGTCAAGTCCTTTCCGTCGAGGAAGTTTCCACAGTTCGTCGTGTCCTCGACCTGTTCGATGAACTCGGACATGCTCGTCACCCTGTGGTACTCTTTTCTTTCTGCCTCCACATCTCGGTTCGTGGCGAGGGTGCATCCGTCCAGCCACTGACAGCGGAACCCGAGGCTTCCGAATTGGAGCCCGATCGACGCCTTGGAGAAGGCGAGTCTTGTTTGCGGCCGCCAACCTCGTACGACGACCGACGTCGATCGTGACATGTTCTCTCTCACTTTTTCCATCATGTCCCTCCATTTATTCTCCACCGTGTCTGCGTCGTAGCGTTCTGGAGCTTGGAGGGCGTCGTCGATCTCCAGTTCAACCACCAAGTCCGAAACACGGAAAGACCCGGAACCGGAACTGCATGGCTCCGATCCGGAACGCTCCACGGACGGCCGCCTCGCGAGGTCCTCCACGATCAAGGTCTCCAAGTCCTACAAAACGTTTGGTCATTCAAATAAATTCCATTCGTCTCTTTCCTCACCAGACTCGTCTTCATTCCTGCAAAGGGCAGGTGGGTTTCAAACCCTCCCTGCCATTTGATCTTTCGTGTGCCGTCGGGGAACCCAACCGCAGACCTCACGAACCTTGACGGATCCTGTACTGCTTCAGACCTCGTCTTCAGACGTCTGCATGCCGTACGTACCGAGACATTCCGGACCCCTCGCCTATTCTCGCAAGCCATGGCGCTGTGACGCGCGCGTTCTGTCCTCGGTCAGCCCACAGTCCCGAGCGTGGCAAGAGACTTACTTTGATTTGACGAATGCTCCCCTTCTATCGCACCTTCACCCTCAACATGTCTTCTTTCTGTACCGAAAATCCCAGTCAGCTCCCAATCCACTCGTACCATGTGATACTCACTGCCCAGCCGCTCAGAGACGCGTATCCTGTCAGCGTCGAACCTCTCTATGAATCGTTGAAGCACATCTTCAACCGTACAAAACCCGCATTCATCCCCGTCGTCGTCCGCAGACATCCAGAACGGCAGTCCGCGGTCTGTAAACCAAAGCATCGAGCCGTTCTCCGTCGGATGTCGCAATCGACGGTTGACGTCACGGATCGTCACCCTCCTCCAGCCGTCTTCATGGCGTACAGCGATCGTTGAGTTTGCGAAGTCGTAGGCGAAATCGCCTACTGTTGCGGTCGGTGACCATGTGCCACCGTTCAACACGTACATGCTTGCTGCTCCACCGCCAACGTCTGCAATCTCTACCCGGACGACGGAGTTGAGTCGAGAGCGCGCTAGTACATGTTCCATTTCTTGATGGATTGAGTTGTGACGAGATTCGAGATTCGAGATTTTGACTTGAACGTGACGCGTGGTGTGATCAATGTCGCGAAGTCGACGCATCGACTAAAAACGTTAGCCGAAGCCGGTCACGTGACCTCGGTTGCACTCCTTTTTCGCGAGGGCGACAGATCCAAAATCATAATCATAGGTCATACATAGATCCTGGATATACATGTACTGTGAGCTCACGGAACTCTCTGATCCTTCTGATGTTCTTTTCAATTTCAATTTCAATTTCCACTTTAACCATCTCAATCATTTCTACTATCTACTTTCTACCGCACTACATTAGAGTCATGAAGCTTGAAGCACTTGATGCTGGAATGATCGGAACACCACTTTGACAGCGGCCGACAGAAAATGACACCGCGACGATAGCCGTGACTTCGAGTGCTCGTGACCCGATCATGCACCAATCATCCCTGATCCAGCCCTCATGCCTCGATGACAAACCGAACTCCCTCCACATCACTCTGAGAGTCAATATTTCACTGGTGGCCATACTCAGACAAAGCGATGCAGAGGATCAATGGGGAAATATGGAATATGGAGCAGTGACAATCACATGTCTATATGTGTGTGTGAATCTCCGATCTGGAGCTGGAGATCACGTTTCAAGGGACACCAGCCAGTCGTCAAATGGGTAGAAAGATGCTAGTTGAGCGGGCAGGCTTAGTCATCGGGTGTGAGACTCGGCAATTTATTATTCTGATGTCACTTTGGTCGAAATCGGAAGTTGGAAGACCACAGAATGCACCACAGCCGCGTTTCCAATTTTCTTTAGAGTCCGAGTGCAGGGTCAAGAATAATTTCTCTTGTCACCGAGTCGGCACCGGCAGAGTATATATAGTTCGTGCGGAGCGTGCGCCTAGCTCTCGGAATTTTTCTGCCTCCTGCCCTCGTACGGACTATCACCGAACAGCCATGTCTCCTAAAGTCGTCTCTGCTGCCAGTCAGATGCTAGGCATTTCCGACGCCCGGTCCGCACAAGCAACCCGCCGCCAACATCGTCCGATAGACTCCCTGAAAGCCGGAGTTTCTACGGGACGCAAAACTCTCGGAAACGCTTCCGGAACTTCTTCGTCGGACTCGAAATCGGGCGGAAACTCGAAGGAACTGGAAAGACGGAAACGGTGCATCATGGTAAGCAGAGGGATGCAACATGTCTCTTCGTCCTCCTTTTGTTTGTTCTCTTCGTTCGTGCTTTATTCGTATTCTCTGCTCTCACTCTCCATTTCCAAGTCCCGTCTGACTCTGAGTTATGCCTGATTTGACAGAGGTGCAGTGGCTGCAACGACTATGGAAACCTCGTCTTCTGTGGGGAAAGTGGCTGCCAGCTGGCGTTCTGTCTCGATAGGACGATGGAGGAAGGCGTGTTAGTACAAGGATGTGTGAGTCTGGACGAGATCGAAACACTCGAGAGGAGTGGAGATCAAACATTCAAATTCATTTGCCCTGGATGCTGCATGAAGAAAAAGATTCCATTTCAGGTGGGTCAAGCAACAAGTTTGCTCGGAGCATGGGACACCAAAGCTAAAGCTACATGTCTCGGTCAGCTGACATATCGGGGTGAGAAAACACGCTTGTTACATGCAGAGAGGACTGCAGAACTCCTGTGGATATCTCTGGCTTTGGAAGGGCTGAGGAACTTCCCTCTCCGTGAACAGTTCAAAGCTTCCCTTAATGGGATATATGGAAGAGAGCTTTGGGAAAAACTAGTGAGACTGACACTGTTTTCCATTTGGAAAACACTGGGTGGTTCTGATAGGCTTGTTCACCATCAGATGTGTTTAAATGAGGTGAACCTCGGAAGAGTGGGGCCACAAAGAACCCGTCAAAAACGTCCACAGGGAGAGGACGTTCCGGTGCTGATCACCGTGGAGACTCACAGCGTGATCGAGACCGGGGAAGTCTTATGCGGAACGGGATCGGAAATGCTATCCGAGGTGCGATCCCGCTTCCGGGAACGCCGTCGGCGCACGGGATGCTGACCGGGTCCGAAGGTGGTAAACCGACATCTATCGGTGAACTTGCAGGACTACGTCCGTTCGTCGAAAAATCCGCTCAAAGGGTTGATAGCATTGTTTTGCGGACCGACGTTCGGGATCGAGGAGAGTAGAAAGGACCTGGAATCGTTGATGAGGACGTGAATCTTCTATTCTCCGAGTACGCCGACGAGTAATGCTGATTGTGGACGTGTTCAGATTCGATCTGACCTTCATCCTGGGATTCTCAGCAAAGTTCGTAAACCCTCCGATGATGGCAGACACTGTGAACAGCTTTTGTGTTGCATTGTACTGCAATGGAATGTCTGTGATGGAGGCGTTCATAGAGGTATTCGGGGGGAAAAGAGATTTCCTGACAAAGTATCCCACAGTTCTGATGCAGTATGACTCCTCCACCAAGGTGAGTGAGGAATTCATGGTCCGACGAGCGCAACGAAATAAATAATGAAATATTCGCTCTAGGTCATTTCCAGCAAGATGATGGCATATGGTGCTCTCAGCCACGACCCATGGGGAGTTCCCAAACCGGAATGTCCCCGATGCCGAAACAACCTGAACGTACAAGCAAAGATAAAAAAGAAGGGAGAAAGGGTTAAGTGGACGTGCGTATGTAGGATGGTGAGCGAGGGGTGCTCTGAAATGCCGGCTTGCGTGCAGAAGGTGCCTGCTAACTGGTTGAGCGACTTTTACTTGGTAGACTATCCTATGTCAGAAAGTCCACACCGAGTGACGTGGAGAGAGAAGGCAACGGATTAAATCAAAATGCTGTTGACATGGTTGGGTGTGAGAAAAAGCCCGAGATCACTCCAGAGTGAATAAGAATGGTTTACACTCTCTCGTCGCCTTAGAGTCTTTTCAGAACTTTCCTGCGCTTCTGACCTCTTCCAGTGAGTTTCCAGACTTGCAACATAGCTCCCACACTTTGGAAGGGCCGGAAGCAGAGTGCTGCTCGAAAGTCTTTTCCGTGTTCCCGAGTGCGGGAACACGCTCCGTGACCTATTTTCACTCGTTCGTTATCCCATTAGCTCGTATTCCCTTTCATGGATGGTCAGAGTCGCACAAGTACACCTCTACCCAGTATGAATGGCTTCTCTTTCTTACGACTTCCTCAGTCATTCTTGCATCCCTTTGGGAAATGGTTGAGGCAAACCTTCTATTTTTCCTTACTTTACTACTATATATAATAAGTGTAGCAGGCATCATTTCCCCTTACCTAGCCTTTGACGTTGGTAGACATGCCCATCATGTCGAGAATTGGGATACGAAGGCATCTGTAATTGGTGTTTGGATTACTCCAAGTTTCAAGCAGCTTCACACAAAATCACAATCAGAAGCATTTGGAAGCATGGTCGAAATCGCGAAGCTCGGGACTCACGTTGGCCTTTGTGCGAAGGGAAGCAAGGACGACTGAGGGAGTTGAGTAAAGAGGAATTTATGATGGGTGGAGGAACGCCTGCACAAGTCTGACTATCCATAAAGGGGAATAATAACTGACAAGACAAGTGGTCAAGTTACCCAAGGGTTCTGACGCTCGGGAACACTCGGAAGCATCCGGAAGCACGGGAAATGTCCGGAAAGGATCGGAACTGAGGGAAGTGGCGGGAACTGGAGATATATATATATATGTTGACTATTCACTTTGAAACAGTGAGATCAATTTTTGACACAATGCAGTGAATCAGGGTGTAATATGAAATCCAAGAGTGATCCATGAGCAGTGTCCAGAAGGGCAGGAATCCAACTGGAAGTGCCCACAAGCACTGCATGCCAGAAGCTAAGTAAAAGGGCAATGGTGCCCACTACACACATTAGATACAGTAGTAAAGAAAAGTAAATATGAAGCTCTCACCTCAGCCATTGCCCAAGGAGAAGCAAGAATGACTGAGGAGGGTGTAAGAAAGAAAAGTGTGACTATCCACCAAAGGGAATATGGAAAGGGGATAGGAAGTAAAGAACAAGTGAAAAATGAATGTTACTGAGTGTGTTCTGGGTTCAGAAGCACTTGGGAGGGACTTGAAAGATTCAAGTCATCCAAGTGCAAGGTTTCTGGACTTGGAAGCATTCAGGAGCACAGGAACTAAACTCAGAAGTGCTGGAAAGTTGAGAAAAATGTTGGAAACTATGGAAGGAAAGAGTGAGTCTAACTATTCACTTGGAGGAATACAGTGCTGGTTTTGGTTTTTTGACACTGCAAAGATCTGCATGTAGTGGGAACTGGGAAGAATAAGTAAGTTTAAGTTGTTCAGATTAGAAGAGTGATATCTGATAGTGCCACACCCAAGGATTTTGAAATGTTCACACTGCTAACCACACTCCTTGGTAGCAAGAATTGCACAAGGTATAGAATAAAATATAGTTGCAATGTGTAAGGGGATTAACTAATGGGGTGGAACTGCATGGGATCTCTTCTCATGCCAGTTGCAGTATCTTTTATATCCCATTACCCACACAGCAAAAGAGAGGTCAGAGATGACCTCCTGCCAGTTGAATCTGAGTGTGGGGGTCCACTCCTTGAACCTTTGAATGTCTGCTTCACCTGGATTCCAGTGAAATTTCTATTGTTAGGGATAGAACAGGAATGAATGAGAGATGAGACTTACTGTAGATGAGGCTTCCGGCGACCTTGCCTGCAGACTCTTCCGAGCTTGAGTCCGAGCTTGAATCCGAGCTGGAATCCGATCCCGATCCCGACCCCACTTCCGATCCTCCAGAACACGATCCTGATTCCAAACTTTGCTCTAGGGACTGCTTGTGGACTGCTTCAATGTAGTCCAAAGCCACATTTTTCATCTTCTGGACTATGGTGTCACAGGCCTCATCCAGCAGGCCTGTGTCTGACCTTGGAAAGATTGTCTGACAACTTCCTTCAGCAGGGAGTACACTCTTGAAACAGAGACATTACCCCTTTGGCGAACATCTGCTTGGAGGTGTTCTCCTTTTTGATGTCGATCGGTTCTTCGCTCGTCCGAATCCACATCTCCATTTCCACTCTGACTATGTTGATCCACATGAACCCGTCCCTCTCCACAGGACCCAACTTCCTTGTGCTTTTCTTGCGGGACATGAAGGACTCCAGGGACCGCATCCCCCTGCCTTCGGACCTCTTTGTCATCGCAGAATGACTTGGTGATGAGTAACTTGGGCTCTCCTTGACACTCATCTTTGCCACAGCTATCAGCTTCGGGAAGCTCGCGATCTGACTTCCGAGCTTCCGCATCACGTCCGCATTACTCTGTGTAAACGCACACTCCAAGATGAACAACTGTCGAATCGATGGAAGACTTTCCCTCCTTGTCATATACCGGAGATCGACCAGGATGTCCGGAATCGTCTGGATCGTATCCCCTTGCAGGTCCATGTTCGTGTGCACCTTGATTTTCAGTGATCCGTCCCTCGACCCAAAAGATCCATCCAGCGTGGATGTCAGTTTCGACACCACGTGAGACAGTGCAGCTTCGTGAACTTCGCTCGGCATGAAAGCAACTAGCTCGTATTCGATCGGGTAGAACGTGATCCTGAAGTTCTCTATATTTCACTCCGTCCTCACCGAAACAACTCGTTTGCTTACCGAGCCCTACAGTATTCTTGCTTGTGGCCGTATGGCTCACTCAATCTCTCCACGATGTACCTGTTCTCACGGCCATTTATGTCTCTGAAACACTTTTCACTAGTTAGCTCTACCCTAGCATCACCATAGTCACCTCGTCACCTTGTAAGTCCCAGCTTCCTGAATGCTTCTGATCGTAGCAATCACTGTTTTACATTTGTCTTTAGTATGTCCAAGTCCTGTCAGTATATCCATATTCTCTATCTGTGTGGGGCATACCTTTCTTGATTTCTCTCTCCTTCACATCCAGTGCTCTGTTATGCTCAATCAGGAGCCTGCTGATCCCCTCACTCACATCAGGCTTGTCTGATTGTACCCTCACAGTCCCAGGTCCTACTAAATCACCCTTCGTCCTCCTTTTTCTCTCTATCCTTCCTGACACCCCCACCCCCAGAGACAAACGTGCTTTTCCAGCCTCGCTCCCTCCACTCCCTCTGTCATAATCCAGACTCATCCCTCCAGAGGTGTGTGCTTGCATCTGGTGTCCCTTTGCTTCAGAATTGTATTCACCAAAGTGACCTGACAGGGACGTCATTTCAGTACAGTGTTGGGAAAAGACAGGGATTATTTAAGCTCCTTGCTTGACATTGTTTATGCATATGGCTCAGCTAGCACAGCTGTCCTCTTCACTGGCAGTGCCTGTCTACTCTGGGCTGTGGCGCAGGTACGGGTCCCACTTTTGTGACCCGTGACATACCCGTACCCGTACCACCAGTACCCGCGGGTACCTGCAGGCACCGGCTTGCAGGACGACGACGATGCACCTGAGCACCCCCGATGGTCCTCCTGCGCTCGCCATTGCCCTTGCCCCAGCACTGTCACCGTCACCATCCCATGTGCCCTGTGCATGAACAAGCGCACAGACCATCACGTACGCAGTCTCTTGCCCTCGCCCTCGCCCTCGCCATCTCTCGTGCCCTGTGCATGAATGAGTGTTGGGCGCGCGCATGACGCAGACAATGCCATCTGCATGTGTACGTGTGCTCTCTCTCACCCCACCCTCTTTCCCTTGTCCTCACTCTCTCCCCGCCGCCGTCTCGCATGCCCTGCATATGAACAAGCGCATACACCATCACCCCATCCACGTGCCCAATGTCCTTGCTCCCCACCCTGCACATAAATGAACACAGGCTCGTAGGGCCTTGCCCTCCCTATCTAGTGTGCCCTGTGTGTGAATGAACACACTCACTCATGCAGACAGTGCTGTCCATGTCCATGTCCCCGTCCCTATCATCGCTGCGTCCATGTCCACATGCCCCTGTCCCCATCCCCGCCCTCATCCCGTTGCTGTCGTTCCCACGTCCACGTCTACACCGTCATCATCCCACCAATCCACGTCCACGTCCACATTCACGTCTCCCGTCCTCGCCATCGTCCCACTGCCCTGTTCCCACGTCCACGTCTACACGTCCGCATCCTCACTCCCACCTCCGTCCTGTCATCGTCATCGTCGTCAATCCATTCCTGCTGTCCCCCCTGCTCCTGTCGTCATCCACACCCACCCTCCAGTCCCTGTCGCCCATTACAATCGATGACCAGCACTGCACATCCACGAACACAAGCTCGCTGGCAGAGGAGTCTCTGCTAGTGGACTCGCGCTCGTCCATATGCAGTTGCCCCGTCTCATTTGTGCATGTCCACTGGACAACCCACAGGTGTCTACCCACGGGTTTACCCACTATGGGTATGGGTACGGGTATGGCCACTGGCACCCGCAGGTATACCTGTGCCTTCCCCAGTCCACTCTCACTCAACCACTGGTGCCAGCATAATTCACATGGTGCTCTCACACTCCGTCATCATGTCTTCGCATCACAAGTCTACCTCAGGTTACCATTACCCAAACCAACTCCCTAGGTTATTTATTTATTCAACGGTGCTTGAAACATCGTACATAGTTCATGCTGCTCGTTCATCCATATCAGCCTCCACACCGTCCAGCACCTTTCTCCCTTCTCCAACATCCAGGTCCATTGGTGCCCATGGTCCTGTGGAGGTTAGCATCCCACGGGGCTATCCTTTCTGCATGACGCCAGCGACCACCCATTGCCTGTCTTTCTGCAGAGCCAACATAGTCAGCATATGTGGAGGGTCGAAGAGTGGGACATGCTCTTCGTGTGCGTCAGGGGGTGGTGGCCAGGTCCGGGTTGCTAGATGGACACAAAGCGCCAGTCGGATGAGACCGCACTCGGGTCGAAGGCGCACTACAGGCATGGAGTAGCCGGGTGTGGAACGGGAGCAGTCGTCGTCCACGAGAAGCCTGTGGGCTGAGAAGACCTGAACGGCCGGTATCGCTGTGGGTGGTCGACGGTCCGAGTTCTGTTGCGGGCACTAGTCAAGGACGGCACTCTTCATGCTCGTCAGTGGTCGCCGGGTCCGGGTCGTCAGATGGACAAAGGTGCCAGTGGGATGGAATGGCACTCCAGTCGAGGGCACTGCACATGTGTAGTCACGGCTGGATGGCTGTGCGACACGGCACCGGGTGAGACAGGAGCGATCGTCGTCGATAGGAAGCTGGTGGGTCAAGGAGACATGAACACCTGGCGAGGAAGTGACGATGTGCATGAGGGACGTGGCGGTGTCATCGAGACGATGGGAGCGGCAGGCAGCACGATGGACACCATGCCGAATCAAGTCGCTGGATACTGCATACAAGTCAAATGAGTCGGAGATGAAGACGGAGGTCTGCAGGATTTTGACATTGAGCATGTCAGCCTTGGTGAGGTAGGTCTGGGCGCGCTTGAGCTTGCAGGGGCGGCTCCCAAGGAGAGTTCCTCGTGCCTTGTCAGGGGGCATTGGATCTCGCTCCGGAGGTTCTTGAACTCAACGCCCTTAGTGTCCATCTAATGTCTGAGCACGCCGCTTCAAGACCTCGATGGGCAAGCCATACTGTGCACCACTGCACTCGGTCTGCAGGAGTCAAAGTATCATGCTGCCCCAATGGCTGTGAGAGAATAGACGAGGACGACGGACCCCAGAATGAGTGCTGCTGTAGACCTAGCTACCCGTGATCTCTTGGTGTATGCAGGTAGACCGGTGGCATGCTTGGAAAGCAGGGTCAAAAGTTGTGAGCTGGGAGGAAACACAGCTGGGAAAGACTTGCATCAGTCGGGGCAAGATGAAGGTGAAACGGCAATATGGGCAAACGAGGAAGGGACAAGGGAAAAAAACTCACTCACGTGATTTGTTCGATCCCGAAATTTGCAAAGTCCGATTACTTACATCGGTAGCAGCGCTAGCTAAAGACAAGATGAGTCAGCACGGACGGCACGAATGCACGACAGTGAACATACCTGGACAACCTATGGTGTACTGGAGACGTCCCAAGCGGCCTATCAAGCCAGGCCGAGGCAGATCATCTACTCGAAGCAGAACGTTTAACCATTAGTGAGTATTTTGTGTCAGATACCCGCAGATGCAAACGACATATGTCAACATTGGTAATCAGTTGTGAGCATATCGCGGGATCATGGATATTTAGAAACGTATTGTCAGGATCTGCTCTGCTATGTTGTACCTCGAAACATCATTTCGAGTCAGAAATTGTACTGTATGAGCATGCACAAACTCTTATTCTATATAGTGACTTCTGCTACAACACGATTCCTTGTGTATCGAGCGAGAAAACATGTGCAGACATAGCCAGACATTACTGATCATAGCCAATTTTCACTGGGCATGCATCATCCCTACATTTCTGTGTCATATTTGGTGCCTACATGTTATATACAGCTGGAGTGTGACGGTTTGTGGGATTTCCGGTGACCGGCCAATGTCGGAAGGTGGCGGGATGCATGTGTATATGATCCCACTGACAAGATGGTACAAAATGGATGTACAGTACTTATACTATGATAGATCATGATACATGACCGTATCATAGTTTTGGAGTGGAAATGGTTGGCGGCCACGTGGCTGTAACCAAGTTTGTTTACTGATATTGGGTTACCGACATTCCCAGACTGGACAAGTCACCTGAACGTGCACTACAACCACTATGGGCGCGTCTTACACCGTTGGTCCACATGTCCTACTCATCACTGCCCGTGTCCACGCGGCCCTGGGGGTAATCCCACATATCGTGGAGCCAAAGGAAGTCTGGCAACACTGGATGCGGGACAACCTGGCACGGGAGGTGGTGAGCAGCCTGGCTTATCTACTCCGTTTCACAAAGTTCAAGTATAACATATCATTTCAGTTTCAAAAGAACTTGCCACAAGCGAGCGAAAGCTCACCACAACCCAGGCTTCTCGGAAGCCTGCGCCGGATGCTTTCGCGTCACTATAAAGGTGGCATGACCTCAGACACTCTATGCTTCGACGAGGTGCGTGCTGATGATCCCTTGGTGACGGATCCTGGTTACGTGGACATACATGCGGCACTCCCTGATCTCGAGGGAGACAATCTCTGGTGGAAAGTGCTGCCACCATGTGGTACGTCCCTCGATTCAGATTGTGTTTCTCCCTTCTCAGCACAAGTTCCCTTTTCCCTTTAACAGTCTCTTTGAGAGTTCCTGACCAGCCGAAACCTGCAACCGATGATCTAGGCATGGAAGAAGGTGAATGATATGGAGTGTACTGGTTGGGGATGTTGAAGCTGATCACCATGATAGAGGATCAGGATCAGGATCAGGATCAGGATCAAGATCAGGATCAGGAGGATTTTCTCCGCTCTGATCACGACATCCAACATCACAGTACCCCTCCACCTACCTCCGAGTCGGATCTAACACGCAAAAGGCCAGTGTCAGAAACAGAGGGGGAGCGGAAACAGAAACAGAAAAAGACAATGGAAGTGGTCATAACCAATTCTCCATCGATGATGAGAAATAAGGGAAATGCCCAGGCTGGACCATCCACAAGCATCAGTTCAAACACAAAGGGACAAAGAAAAAAGGTTCCTGCCAGGCCAGAAGGGCAGGATGCACCCAAGGTGTGTTATTTTGGAAAAGAAAGAAAGAAAGAAATGGACATTGTTGGACACTGAATTTGCTTCAGGATTGTGATGCATGCAGGTCCCGTGGTGTTCTGTGCACATGGCCTGCTGGAAAGCCATCAGCCTCCAAGCGTGCGTGCAACAGGTGTGCATCACAAAAGACAAGGTGCACGGTCGCAGGTGAGTGACGAGTAGACTTTTTTCCACATTATGTGGTTGAAGAAGTGACCAGGAAAAGTGATTCGACGCGTGCGAGGCAAAAAAGCAGCTTCCAAACAGTCTACACCAGAAAGCATGGATGATGAGCTGAAACTCCTTTCTGTCGAGTTGAATGATCGTATTTTGCACTTGGAAAAGGACCGGCGGGCCGACGGGCAGGAGCTGCGGATGATTTCGACGAGAGTTGCAAACTTGGAGCTTCAGATTACACGGCTAAAGAGGGGCCTGGCTTGAAATTTGGACATATTTTTTGTATTGACATTGTCTTTCGTATTCACACCTGGAAAATCCTTTCGCTGATGAGTTTTTATCGGAAATGATGCTCTGAGCGTTCTGAGTGTTCCGAGCATACTGCCTGTGCAGAATGGGAATGAGTTATCTCCTAACCTTGCAGTGGAATATGCATTGTACTGTTCTCAAAATGATGACCTTACTCCTACAAAGTGAATAGTTACAGTTATTCATTCTTTCCATAGTTTCCGAGTCCTTTCCAAAAGTTCCGGTACTTGCAGCCACTTGCAGCCACTTCTGGTTGGGTTCCCGCACTTCCAGGTTCGGGTTTAGTTCCCATGCTTCCGGACTCGGAAGAACCGGAAGCATCTCAGGAGTCATTCCCGAGTGCCGGAATGCACTCGGTAACAATTTCCCTTGTGCTTTGTTTCTCATCCCATTAGCATATTCCCTCTTGTGGATGATCAGAGTTGTGCAAGTGCACCCCCCACCCAGTATAAATACCTTTTCTTTCTTACACCTTCCTCAGTTGTCCTTGCTTCCCTTTGGGCAACAGCTGAGTGGACACCATTGCCCTTTTACTTAGTTTTGACAGCATGGTCCAGTAATCTATTCAGACATCCTACTATGGTCCCATAATATGGTTTACTCCTAACCTCATGAACTCCACTCATTTGGCCTTGGAGGTCTACACCTGGAACTGTTTTAACCAGGATGAGATCATGTCTAAATCATTCCCAGCTTCATTCACATCTAATGACAGTTCATTTTCAAAGTATGTCATCAAGTCTGCATGGTGGTGATGGAATGCACTATGGATCTCCTGGCATAGATCTTGGAGGAAATTCATAAGCTATCAGCTGCAGTATTAGACAGAATTTTTTCTCCAAAAACAATATGAAGGCATACATCATCAAATCCATGGACAGTCCCTTTTTCAAGGAAGCGAACTTGATCAAACTCATGTAAGAGCTGTGAAACATCCTGTGCATGAAATGAAATAGGAGAAAAAAAGAAAAGCAATCCAGATGAGGAGTTTGATCATGACCATGTATTGTATTCTCACCAGTTCTGATTGTGCAGTCAATATGTTTAGTAGAGAACTGAGACATGCTAGGATGCTGTCCCAATCCAGATCTCCATCATCCATGTATGGAGGGTTAGGGGGTGCATGAGGAAGACATTTGAAAATAAAGGCAATCTGTGTGAAAGAAGCATGGAATGTTTGTTTTGATAAACTGGGGAACTCACATTGTGTTCCACTTCTTTGTCTGGATGTGGACCATCCTCAGATGGTCTGAAGGGACCAGAATATTGAGAAGAATCTAAGAAGATGTAAGCAAAGATGATTAGAGGATGGAACACAGGCAGTACAAGAGAATGACATTACTTTCTTCATTCTCCTCCTCCCCCTCCCCCTCCCCCTCTTCCTCTTCCTCTTCCTCTTCCTCTTCCTCTTCCTCTTCCTCTTCCTCTTCCTCTTCCTCTTCCATGTCACTCCACAACTGGCTTGAGCTGGTTGCTTTGATGATTTTCCAATCTTCTCTGAGCAGTCTTCCAAAACTTCTGAAGTGAAGGGAATTGTAATAACCATGCTCTGTCTGTGTCTCCCACCATTTCAACCAATCTAAGGAGTAAAATAAAAATATGAGCATGTGTGTATCAGCTGAGACATGAAATAGAACACCTCACCCAGCACAAATATATCCACAGAGTAGGGTGCTATCCCACTCTTTCTCATCAACTGCAGATACTCTCTCCTCCCGGCCTCATCATGACGGCATAGCATGAACTCTCTATGAAGCCAACATGTCAAAGCCATGGGCTGATGTCTTTCATGAAGAACAGTCAGGGTATTTTGGAGCAAGCCATTGAGATATGCTCGCAAAGAAATCCAATAAACTCGGTCTTCCCTTTTTTCCTTTCTCCATGTCTGAGTGATTTCATTGTTCACACTGAGGAGAAGCTTGATAAAAGTGTGATATGGTCTTGGAAATGTGCAGGGGCTGTCTGACACATGACAGGTGACCAGGTGCTCATCCCTAGAGACACCATATATCTCCAAGGCATCTTCAATAATTGTTTGACGGCAGAAAGGGATGTCACTGTGGTCCATGTTGAGCATGAGCGTTGGCGGTGTATGGATTGGCTCAAGGGCTTCAGGTGCAATGCTTGATATTTCCAAACATATATATATATAAACAAACAGACTCTGAGTCATAGTCTTGGCTCTTTGGGACGAGTGATGTTACTATGTAGTGACAGACAGATCTGGTCTTATGTGACTAACCTAGGTTGTCTGACACCTGGTCTGAGGAAAAATGCACTTGTGGTCAAAAACTGCGATATCCCTCTTCCGAAGTGAATGCTTCGCATTTACTTATGCTTCCTATAGTTCCAGGCACTTCCGGGCGCTTCCGAGTTTGGAAAGCACCGGAAGCACCTTTCTACCCCGGAAGTCACTTGCGAGTGTTCCCAAGTGTTGAAAAACTTGATAACATGTATAAGCGCGCCTCCACCCATTACAAATACCTTCTCTTTTCAACTTTCTGTCATTCTTGCTTCCCTTTGGGCAACAGCTAAGATAAGTTTCTTGTCTTTCTTCTACTACCATACCTAATGAGCGTAGTGAAAAGTCCACTTGGGAAACCAAATTTTAGAGTTAGATTTTATTTTATTTGTTTATGTATGACGTCAACCCTCCGCCACATGACTTGTGTCTCGTTTCTGGTTTTACCACTTCTCAGGAAACCAACATCAGTCTTCTCCAGAACCATGCCCATGACAAAGTGTTCATATCCCACTTCAGAAGA
This sequence comes from Boletellus ananiceps, assembly GCA_038089975.1. NCBI lineage: Eukaryota > Fungi > Basidiomycota > Agaricomycetes > Boletales > Boletaceae > Boletellus > Boletellus ananiceps. The sequence continues at coordinate 9,991 of JBBPLV010000029.1, read as the reverse complement.
CCCCCAGATACGGTCCCTGTTGTCAGTCATCTTAAATGCAAAAGGAATCATCTTCATATGTGGCAAGCACCCAGTCCTGACCTAGTAAAGCTGTGTACTGCCAGTGCACATTCTCACATGGTCACTCGTGTAGGGGCTGGAATTTCTGTGGCAGCTGGGATACCTGATTTTAGAAGCAAACAAGACATTCCAGGTATCCCAGAACTAGCACGAAGAAAGCTCAAGGAGATGTTTCAACTTCGAATGATCATGGCAAGAGTGATGAATCCTAGCTCCTATGAATCCTTTGACATTGTTTCATGCAGGACAAAAATCTAAGACCGTTGTTTGCCCGGTTCTCGGCTAGTCTAGCACGAAAGGCTGAGAACAGCCAGCCTACTCTATTTCACAAGCTTCTCAAAGCCTTGGATGATCGTGGGACCTTAGTCCGGATATATACACAGAACATAGATGGCCTAGAACTCAGGGCGGGCATATCGACATATCATCGGTCACGTCTTCAGAATGGAAATGGTGTCCAGCCTTCCAGATGTATTCCCCTACATGGAAGTCTTCAGTATATTTACTGCCAATCTTGCCATGCGGTAGAGAAGATGAAACGCCACCAGGATGAACTCATGGATGGAAGACTTCCCTCTTGTTTCAATTGCCATAGAGAACAGGAAACAAGGAGGGAAGAAGGGAAGCGGGTACGATCAATTCCGGAAATGGTTCCCGACGTGGTATTATATGATCAAGAACATCCTGATTCTCAGAGTATCACTGAGTTCCAGGTACAAGACCTCTCTGGAGCTCAGCCGATAGATCTATTACTCGTGGTCGGAACAGGCATGCATGTGATAGGAACTCAAAGAATCATTCAGGAGTTCGCCAAGCAAGTCCGGAAAAACGTGTCACCCGCAGATCCTTCTCCTTGCATCATCTATCTTAACCTCGACTTCAAACAAAAGAGGAAATGGGAAACTACTTTTGATTTATGGGTCCAAGCTGATTGCCAGATCGTGGCCACTGCCATGCTAAATGCATTGAAAGAGGAAGAAAGTGCGAAAAGACAGCCGAGTCTTTTAGATCCTCCTTCTAAGGTAAAGTGTCCTGATGTACAGAATAAATGTGAGCCTGAACTGAAAGTAATATATCTCTCCAAGTCCATGGAGAAATTTGCAGTGGATCTAGGCCTTGACCTTGTGGAGTCGAGCAATCAAATGCTTGATTTCCACATGAAGTACATCCATGGTATCGCCGGAAGTGATTCCGAGTTAAGAAGAGCTTTGAATTTGCTCGAGATGGCCATTTTGATGGTAAAACACGGACAAGGGTTTAACGTGGCCAAGTTTCACCTTGGGAGAGTGCAGGCTTTGGGAAGAGATAACGAGGAATTAGATTTACATCTACATTTCTTGATGGAGTGCATACATGTCATGCAGAAACCCACGAACGTCACATGATTATTGTAGAACGTTCTATATGATGTCGTATGTATGGCCTCATGAGTCGTCAAAAGACTGCAATTTACATCTTTCCGAATAGTTTGTCTCCAGCACTTGTAGATACTTTCCGAGTTCTGAAAACGCCGGAAACGCTGAGGATGCTGGAAAGGCCACCCCAGCCCGGAAGTGTCTTAATGCCGGATGCTTCGGAATCTCAGCATGGTCCGTCCAAGGACTGATGACACAATCAATTCAACATTGTCATATCACATGCTTACATTTAGGGCACGAAAACCATGTATGGACTGGATCTGGATTTGAAACCGGCTCCACTATGTCTGGGCCATGTTTCTGGATCCAACAATCATATCTCTTTCTGTCTCCTGCCATAAGGGCACTTAATATGGACTGAGCCTGATAGACTCTGGCATAATCTCCTTCCACTGTGTGAGGATAACCACGTCTCATTCCACCCATGGCAAAGTGAACGAGGCTTGGAACAGAGTCAGAGGGACAAGAGACCCATCTTTCCTGCATTCGGTTCCGAGCTTCCAGCTCGGGAACATGAGTCAAGCAGTCTTGATGAAACCATGTCCTGCACGTGTAGCACAAAGCTTGGATCTGCTGATGGGGGACATAGGGCTGTCCACAGAGACAGGTTGGATCAGGTTCCTATAGGCGAACAGTCAGATTACCACAGGTCATAGACATCGAAAACAGCAATCCTTACAACAAGCTCGATGTTGTTGGCACGATAAGTGGCTCTTTGAAACAAGGCAAGTCAGATGTTCTAATTCCACATCCCAGATTCAGATTTTCACACGTACCGATAAAAATAGCAGCCATCGAGCACATGTGGTCTTGGACATGCCTGCTTGAAGTAGATGACATCTATCACTCCTGAATTCGGATGGAAATAAATTGAACTAGTCAGATATGTCATCAAATGAAAAAGCTCAAACTCACTGATGATACATGCAGGGTCAAGAGCTTGTTTGTGAGATGACAAGATAAGTTCACGAGGATGGTAGTGCTCTGGATTGCTGATAAAACATGATTTTTCGAGGGTTGAAAAGTGGTGCTGAGAAGGGACTGAGCTTACATTTTGCTTCTGAGGTCTTTCTTCTTGGCTTTTGTTGACTTGGAGTCACGTTTCATTTCAGTGACATGGCCTAGGACATCAGATATTGTGTAAAACCAAGCCACCTCTATCTTATACTGAAAAGGTCGTTGTCTTGAGGAAGTAAGCCATACAGTTTTTCGCTAGACACAAACCTTGGAAGCAGAGGTCTTGTAAATGCCGACCACCTTGGCCTTCCACATGCTATGTAGGGAAGATTTGTTTTCAAGCTCTGAATCCGAGTTCAAGTGGGGCATGTTTTCATCATGGCATACCAGAACACTGGGTTGATGTGATCAGAGAAGAGAAGGTATCTTTCAAACAAAAACAAAGAGAATACAGATTACCTGTCATTTGTATGAACACGACCCACTCCTGGGAGGTCTTTGAAGTGTGAGCGTGGGCATAAGAAAAAAAAGAAGTATACCTGTGATTTCATCACATGGGATCAGGGAATTGGAGGATTCTACAGCAAGATCCAAAGAATGAAGACAAAGGGTGGAATGTGATGTATGACATACTTTTCGGTGGCATGGTTGATGATGGGATCTATAAAAGGCAGGGTTGTCCAAGAATCAGCAACCAAGCAGGACGGACATAAACATTATGTCAGCCATCATATTGTAAGGAGACAGGCTGGAAAAAGGATCATGGAAGGGAAAACTATATCATGGACCAACAGAAGCAAGTTAGGGTTAAAGGGTCAAGAAACGAATGCAGGACACCTCGGGTTCCATACTTCTAAATTCCAGATTAGTTGGAACGCATTGGGAAGGTTTCTACAGTGGAGTTGTAGGGAATGGAACTGCAGTTCTGTACTCTGTCAGGAATCCGATGGAACACGTGGAAGCACCTTTTCTTGGATATGGAAAGAAGGTTCATGTAGAAAATAGGTAAAAGGGAAATGGTTGTCAAAAATCAGAACTTTACTCCTTCAAGTGAATAGTCAGTTTCTTCCAGTTTCCGAGATTTTTCCCAACTTTCCCGCGCTTCCCGGCGCTTCCGAGTTCGGAAACGTTGGAAGTATGATCCAAATCTTTGAAGTCCTTCCCCAAGTGTTCCCGAGCGTTCCCAAGTGCTGGAACGCACTCGGTAACATGTTTCACTTGTCATTCGTTTCTTATCCTGTTACCATATTCCCTTTTGTGAATAGTCGGAGTTACACAAGTGCCCCTCCACTTCAGTATAAAAACACTTTCTTTCTTATAACATCCTCAGTCGTTCTTGCTTCTCCTTGGACAACAGCTGAGGTGAGAACTTCATATGTTACTTTTCTTTACTATTGTACCTAACGTGTGTAGTCGGCGCCATTTCCCTTTTACATAGTTTTGACAACGATGCCCACTCAGCTGTTGCTCAAAGGGAAGAAAGAATGATTGAGGAAGTTGCAAGAAAGAAAAGCCATCTATACTAGGTGGAGGGGCGCTTGCACAACTCCAGCCATCGATGAAAGGGAATATAAAATAATGAGATAAGAAAGAGGGAACAAGTCAAAATATGTTACCGAGTGTGTTCCAACACTCAGGAAACGCTCTGAAGACTTGAGATTAGAACCGTGCTTCCGGCGCTTCCGAGTTCGGAAGTGCGGGAAAGTTTGGAAAGGACCTGGAGAATGATCAAGTGTAACTATTCACTTTGGAGGAGTAATATAGTGATTTTTGACAGTTCAGGCCACTGAGAAGTACTTGCTGGAACTGATCCCTCCACAGTGAATGTGGTGAAAATACAAATACATTCCTATCTATATAGAAATATAGAGCGTGTCATACTAAACAGCTAAACTATCTCAGGAGCTTTATCCCTTTTTTGGGGTGGAACCCTCTTGTTTTTTGATCTAGCTGATCTTTTCTCTTGTCTCTGTCTATTTTTAGATGCTCTTGTAGAAATACCTTGAGCTTCATCAAGACGTGTAATGACCTGATGAGAGGGCAAGTTAATGCGCATGACCTTCCTTGCCGTCTTCTTTGTACCACTTATTCCCTTCAGTCTATAGCATGTGGAATTGGTACACATTTCTATGGTTCCATGAGAACCTGACCAAATTCTTCCATGCCTTGAATCAGTGGCCTTTGTGCTGTTTGGAAGACATTGGGCATGACCAAGCAATTCTCTAAGGTTTTCTTCAATGTTGAGAAACTGTTCTGCAGAGAAAGTGGCCTGATGATCAGAATACATATGGAGATAGCCATTTCTTTGGGAGAAACGGGTCCAAACTGCATTCGATGGAAGTGTGTGAATGCAAGGAAAGAAGACATCGAGCAGATTGGCAAAGTCCCAGGATTGCTTTGTTCTTTTATTTAAGCCATGGGAGTTGGGCAAGAGTCTGACACTCAAGAGGATTTGAGTGACATGGGAAACAGACCATGATTCCACAGCTTCCGGGAGGGTGGTGACGGCACAGAGATCGTTCCGGAGTCGGGAAGGGTCCAGTGCAAGCCACATGTCCTTGGTGAATGCCACAAACAGATCAGAAGCATACTCGTTCCATGTTCTAAGACTCGTCCACCTCCAAGAGTGTACCATGCGTATCGGATCTTTCTCGAGACAATGAAGAAGCTCATCCCAGGTGGGCCATTCACCAAGCGGGTATTCCACAGTGGCCTCGGTGTTCTGTTGTTCCAAAGATCTCACAGGATTCCTTGACTTGCCCGATTTTTTCATGCGGGACATCAACCTGAATGCTACATCTGCATCATCTGCCTGGGCAATCACCAGAAGCTCTCCGGTGACCGAATTCAAGTCATGCAAGAAAAACATTCCGAAGCGCTGAATCACACCCTCATATGAAAGGTCTCTCATAGCCTCCACAAGGTGAGTGTGCTTGGCTGGAATGGCAAAGGACACATTCCGGAGTAGGTGGACAATGATGCTGGTCATGATTCCATGATTCGCCTGTGGTTCCTTGAAGAAACGGACCTGAAGAAATCGAAGCTCTTCAAGTCTTCTTATCATGAAGTCACAGTAAACGTCAGATGGAATCCAGAGGATCGGGTCCGAGTGTAGATATTCTGTAGCCTTGAAGGAAGAGCATCCAAGTCAGGACTTAGGTTCGAGTTTGGTAGAGAACATTGAAAGATGCAAAGCTGACCTTGTTCCAAATCGATTTCAAAGCCTTCATGATCGAAAACCCACTGCCTCTAACCTCCTCCCTTACCCCAAAGCTTTTGGTCTTGGCTCCATGGTAGATGGTGATGAATTCATGACAGGTCTGCTGAAATACAGCAGTGTTCGCACAAGCTTCTGCATCCGCACAGAATTTCTCTTCTTGACCTGGCCTGCGGAAAGCTTCAAAGATAAGGTTGTAGGTTGACCTGAAAGTAAGCTGAACAGCTCTCTTGCGAACACTTTCCATGGTGGCCTGAAGTCCACCATGTCTAGCCATGGTGCAAGTCTTGAACTCCTCAGGTTTGTTCATCCCTGCCTTTTCATATGAGGCATGGATGGAATTGAGCTTCCACAGGCCGATGAGGGGCTGCTCATCTACAGGATCGGGATGGTAGGAGATGCCCAAGTCTAAAAGCAACTGGCCATTTCGACGGTCCATCATGTACTTCCAGTCCAAAGTAGGAATCTCTTGGTAGAGGGTGACCAAAGGATCCATGGAACGACCTCTGATGGTGATGGTGTGAAGCTTGATGCCTCTGGCATCAGCGATGAAAAAGAAGGAGCCGAATGGATCGAGATGGCCGTCTTGACTTTCAGTGATCAGAAGTCGCATCCGACAGACCAAGTTTTCTATAGTGGTGGGGTCGAGGGTGAGGGTTCTGGAAGCCCTCAGTCGGTTGTTCACGGTCGCCTTCCACTTCCATTCCTCATAGGTAAAGTCACAGTATTCACGTATTTCCTGAGGAGAGGTTTCTCTTATAGCAGGCAACAAAATTTGAGTAAGCCAGACGATTTGCACCGGAGTCGGAATAAGGGTCGCAGAACGACCGGTCTTGGGACTCTTGTGCATCATGCGTGGAAACGCAACATAAAAGTTGACACTCCCAGAGCCATCTCCTGCTTGGGCGAAATGGATGTGAGGTATATTGCTGATTGGCACCGATTTCGTGAACCACTCAGAGCGACCACCGCCGTCTTGATCTTTGGCTGACTGCGGCAGGAGGATCTCAACCTCGCAATGATTGTTTTTCGGAATGGGCGGTTTACTTCCAAAGTATGGAATTACGTTCACTTTGAGAGAGCCACATACATGTAGATGGTGTGTGACCCAGATGATGCTGTCGATGTCTAGGGTAGTTTGGACCTCGCCAGACGTGATCGGAACAAAATCTCGTTCCGGTCGGAAACAGACATAATTTCCTTGAACGGGACTCTTTCCACAGACAAAGAGGTCTGTGCTCCGAGAGGAATTCTTCTTGCCTGCAAGCTCCAACATGTCTGCCATTCCCATGACATCAACATCCTCTACAAGAATCTGCTGAGGTCGACCCATGCGATCGGTGGACAAGTGATCGACCACCATCTCATCCCAGGGAAGTGGGTCCTGACATTCTGGTTTTCCTACAGGAAGAATGTGCTCTTCGACATTGATGGGGTCTTGTTGATTGAATGTCACTGCGAAATCTGGAAGAAGCCTGTAGCCATAATCTTTGAAGTAATCCCAGTTGGAACGCATGCCAGAGTCCTCTATGTTTTTTTTCATTGCATGTTGCAAGTCATCCAACGTGGGTCCATGTAAGTAATCATCGAAGGAGTCATCCATGGGGAGTGGGAGGTAAGCTTGGGCTGGAAGAGACATCGCCTGTGATTTTCTAGGAACTCTAGGTTTACCGCGAGCACGGTTGCGTGATTTGCGCATAATTTTAAGGCGTCTCAAGTATGCAGGAATTTTTTCCATGGTAGGATCTCTCTGATCATCAGAAATGCCGGAACCTTCGGCATCACTGGAAGTACCGGGAGCGTCGGAAGCGTCGGAAGTACCGGGGTCGTCAGAGCCTAGTGTGCTGTGGTCTTTGGGGTATGAATTGCATTCTTGGCACCTGTCACTGGATCTCGCCAGCATGACTTGAAGAGATATCACCTTATTCGATTGATCTAATCCACCATCATGGATTAGATCTAGCACGGCATCCGATGGCTCTTCTAACCATGGCTCTGTCTCTCTTAGGTTTTGCCACCAGCGGTGACAGTCAAGGAGATTCCTTGACACACTTTCCAAGAGTCGTTTTCTGGTGAGATGAGGGCATTCCACATATGGAGATCGACTTCCAGCAATCGATTGCATGTAGTCATCCGGGCCATTGTGAAGAAGGTATAGGGTGATCGAGACAGCGATCGGTCCACAGTCCAACCCATTCTGTTATGGAGAACAGGATCAATAAAGTAGGAAAACATACGATCTGTTCAAAAATACCTGTTTGAAATCATAGGCATTCACAATAGGGTTGATGTCAGAGACCTTCCATCCAAACAAGATGGAAACTCTCCTCCAGTACAGGAGACCATTCCATTCGTCCCATCTGACATCAGTATACAGACCAGCAGTAGAAGGATTGGGGTTCTGCCCAAACACCCATGCATGGTTTGACTGATAGTCAAAGCAGACAGTGAAGTAATGCTGATGCCTGCAAATGATAAACACCACAGGTTTCAAAGGTGGTGGTGCTAGTGGATTGGAGAACAGGCCAGAATAAGATTGAAATCTGACTATTTCTTCTTGATCAGGAGAGGAAAAAGATGCTGTCATGAAGAGATCCACAAAGTGACAGCAGGTGTCACTTATGGTGCTGTACCATTCTTTCAAAAGGAAGAGGTTCATTATGCTTCCGGACACATAGCTCTTTGGCTGGAGACTGTCAATTTCTTGAATGGCAGCAGCCCATATGGAAGGGTTAGAGATCATACGCTCTATAGTATATAGAGCTCATCAGAACCGTCGCTGGACAAGATTGATATGAGGACTCTTACTGTATTGAACTCTGTGATAACTTGTCATGTCATCCATTGATTCCGACAGGTCATCACCGACCAGAGAATTCCCTTCCGAAAGTGAGTCTGAGTGTTCCAAGTCACCCACAGCTGCCTTGTGTGGGTGGGGTTTTTCATCATCCGATGGCCAGTACTCATCAGTGTCAAGACATCGATCTTCAGCTTCAATCTCAGGGTCTTCAAGATCATGTCCATGAGATGTTTGTTGCATAGGTGAGCTTTCAACATCGACCTCACTCTGTCCATCAGCTTGTATGCTAAGCATGTCACCTTCATTGAGATGTTTATTCTCTGCAAGGAAAGTAGTTTTTCAAGATTTTTATTTGTAAAAGCAAGCACATACCATCATTTAGAATGTCAGAGAGGAGTGAAACTGCAGTCACGTTTTCTCTTTTCAGTATGAGAGGGTGTCTTTGAGGTAGAGCAGCTTTTGGTTTTCCAGAGGTTATTTCAGAAGATTGGGATTGGGAATATCCTTGAAGGAGAAGGAGAGATGCCATGATCAGGAGCTTACATGAAAATAAGGATGAAAAAAACATACCAGAGCTATTATCAGAGAGGAAAGAAATGGCAGTAGTGAACTGACGCTTGAGTGGAATGGAAACCTCCGAGACTGCCGGTTCTTCGGAAGAGGATTCCAATGTCACTTGTGAAGATCCTTCATAAAAGCCGTTGATATTTTCCAAACCAACACATTAAGTAAAGCTTACTTGTGGTGGCAGATAGGAATGAGACTCCAGTCACTTGCTGTCTTCTTAATGTCCTAGAGAGATCCTTAGGCTTAGCAGCCTCCATCGACCAATGGTCAGAAAGATCATTCAGAGGCATTTCCTGTCCTAACATCCTTGGAGAGTGTTCAGGATGATTTTTCTCTCTATGATGTTTCAATGCAAAATAAGCACTGATTGATTCCAGCTCGGATTTGGTAGGTGGTCGTCTTTGCTCTTCATAGTCTGGAAATGCAGTAAACCAAGAATTACTGTATAAGATGGGCAAAGTAGGAAACTCACCACACATAGAGAGTAAATCATCATCACTTTCCTCTTCTTCTTCCATCTTGAGGAGCTTTGCTTTCTCTTTTTCCACTCTATCCTTCTCCTCCTCCTCTTCCTCCTTCTCCTCCTCCTCCTCCTCCTCCTCCATATCCTCCCTCTCCTCCTCCTCCTCCATCTCTCTCTCCTCTCCCTCCCTCTCCTCCCACTCTCCCTCCCCCTCCCCCTCCCCCTCTTCCTCCTCCTCCTCCTCCTCCTCTCCCATCTGTCTATGAAGCTGTAGGTATGTAAATCTCTGTTGTAACTCTTCAACTGCATGTTCAATGGATTGCCAGTAGGGTAGTACAAGCTGTGGTACTTTCAGTGCTTCCGATGACTTCCGAGGCTTTTGGCTTTTACACACCAGGGACTTTTCCGACTTTTCCGACTCTTTTGATGCTTCCGATGTTTCCGACATCACAGACACTTGCAACCCTTGTACCTTCTGTGGAAGCAAAATTTCTTGTGCCTCCAGAGCA
>JBBPLV010000028.1:0-63764 GCA_038089975.1 Boletellus ananiceps | reverse complement strand
CAGTACCAAAAGGGTGGGAATTGTGGTGGTGGTTACATCAAGTTGCTCGAGGATGGCTTCCAGACGAGCGGGAAGGAGTTCTCCGACACTACTCCCTGGGTGGTCATGTTTGGCCCCGACCTGACTTGTCCGGGTAACAAGGTGGGCGTTCGAGTCCTGCATACACTAATCTAGTGTGCTGATGGGCATGCCGTAGCTTCACTTCATCTTCCGCCACAAGAATCCTGTCACAGGCGAGTACGAAGAAAAGCACCTCACTGTCCCTCCCAAGCCAAGCTTTGGCAAGGACACCAATGTCTACACCCTCGTCGTCAAGTGAGTCGATTCTCGAGAATGTTGCACTCAAGTTGCTAACCAAAATACAGTCCCGATAACACGTACGAGGTTCAGTTCAACGGAAAGGTAGAAAAGTCGGGTAATATCCTCGAGGACTTTACCCCTCCTGTCAACCCTCCCAAAGAGATTGATGATCCAGAGGACTTGAAGCCTGCAGATTGGGTAGACACGAAGAAAATCCCTGATCCTGAGGCCGTCAAGGTGAGTACGATTCTGATACCTTCTCCAGTGTTGCTGAGTCATTATTGAACGATTAGCCTGATGATTGGGACGAGAGCGAACCTTATGAGATCTCAGACGAGGATGCTGTCAAGCCTGAAGGCTGGCTCGACGATGAGCCCGACGCTATTCCCGATCCTGGTGAGACTGAGATTGGAGGAGGCATAATGAACCTAATAGCCATTTAGATGCCGAGAAGCCCGAGGAATGGGATGACGAGGAAGACGGCGATTGGATCGCACCCACCGTCCGCAATCCTGCGTGTGATGAGGCACCTGGGTGTGGGGAATGGAAGCGGTGTGTGACACTGCACCGGTACTTGTATTCCAAACTGACCGGCGAGGACGTTTCTACAGTCCTTTCAAGGCTAATCCCAAATACAAGGGTAAATGGTATGCACCCATGATCGACAACCCAGCATACAAGGGCGAATGGGCACCCCGTAAGATTCCTAACCCGGCGTACTTTGAGGATCTCGAGCCTGTGAAACAGCTCAACAAGATTGTGAGTTGCCGTGTGTTCCTCTTCCTATTCATGTGCTGAAGTCTAGTGTAGGGCGGTGTCGGTATCGAGCTTTGGACCATGACGGAGGACATTCTGTTTGACAACATCTATGTTGGGCATTCCGTGGCAGACGCAGAAGTTTTGCGTGCCGAGACATGGGGAGTTAAGCACTCCCTCGAGGAGGCCGCGAAGGCAACTGTAGACGTTGAAAAGGACGAGGAGATCCCGGCCTTTACTGCAGACCCTGCTGGGTTCCTGCGTGCCAAGATTGGTGTGTTCCTCGATGATGTTCGCGAGGACCCCGTTTCTGCTGTCACATCCCATCCCGACACCGCCGCTGGATTGGTCGGGGCTGTTCTTACGCTCTTTGGGTTGTTGGGTGTGTTGTTTGGCTTGGTTGGCGCTGGACAGCAGCCCGTCCCGAAATCACATCCGAAGAAGACGGATGCACCTACGTCGGACGACAAGAAGGATGAGAAGGCGCCTGTTGCTCCTGCGGGTGGAGAGAAAAAGGAGGAGAGCAATGTCAAGAGGCGCAAGTAGACGTGGCATCTGTCTGGTCCAAAATCTGAGCATTGAGCGAGCGAGCGAGCTGGAGATGTGTGGCTTGGTGTAGTATGTGGAGGCTTGTATTGGGTGTCTAGCGTCTCTGGACCTGAGCTGCCCCATTCTGTCACGTTCCGCAGCGAGTAGGGCGCTTTTCTTAATATTTGTTTCTTTATGCGCGATGTGTTGCTTGTTTCCGTAGCGCTCATCTGCCCGACCCGGGGAATGTACTGGTGTTCTCCTGCGTGTGTGGCAACAAGACCTGATCCTGACCAGCTAGCACGATGCTCGTCCTCCCCGCTCTGCACACGTACCTGTCCCAGTTACTCTCTCCGCCGTCGATACACACCGCGCTGTTGTTCACTCCCGAAGGCGCGCTGGTGTCGTACGCTTCCCAGACGAACGCAGAGACTGCGATAGGGACGTTGGTGCCCGGGTCGCAGTCGGGCATCTGCGATCCCGCCACCCCAGGACCTGGCGAAACGCCGTCGAGCCCAAGCTCTGTCAAGTCGGATCGCTCGTCGAGCCCCAACACGCCACAGGGTTCTAAAGCAGGTAGTGTTGTCAGCGCGGAGACGCGTACGGGATCAGCCCCCCAGAGGTCCAAGGACGACGTCAGGATGGCGGCTGGGCTCGGTGCGGAGGCGTGGGCGGAGACAAAGGGAGAGGGGGAGGCGATGGTCGAGAGCGAGGTGGGTGTTGCATTGACGATGGATACTCTACTGCTACTACTTGTGCTACTGCTGCGTCACAGCTCGGACGGATTCTCGTCCTCGCCGTGGAAGAAGAAAGGGCATCTGAAGAGGGTGCGGAGCCGCTGTTGTTGCTCGCGGTGAACGGGTCGCTGGAGGCGGACTGGGATGCGATGCGGACCAAGGCACGTGTGCTGCGGTGGTCCCGGGGCCGGCACTGAGCGACACACAGGCGGGGAAGCTGGCGACGTTCCTCGCGCCGTCGGTGAACAGACATCGTGGGACGATGGGCCCGACAGCGACAACGCCGGCGGGCTCTGTGAACGGGAGCAAGAGCCGGACGCGGAGCGCGGCGACGTCGCCTGGGCGGGGGCTGAACCGGTGACGGATTCCAAGTAGTGTTTGTCGAGTAATTCCATCCGCATCCGCGGGAAAAAAAGCGCGTCGCATCGTTTTGACGACGATGTCGACGTGGCTCAGCACAGCGTCGACCCTCCGTCTGTCCCGCCCCGCCCTCGCGCCCCCCCGCCTCGCCCGCCATGCGCGTCCGCAGTCCGTGAGCGCGCTCGCGACCCCCCACCCGCCCGCGTCGTCGCATGCCCAGCCCTCGTCGCCCTCGCCGTCCTCAAAGGCGGTCGACCCGCACGCCCTGCTCAAGGCCGAGATGGCCCGCGTCCGCTCCACGCTCCTCAGCCTCCTCGGCTCGTCCCACCCGACACTCTCCCAGATCGCGTCGTACTACTTCCACCAGCCCTCGAAGCAAGTCCGCCCCCTCTTCGTCCTGCTCTTCTCGCGCGCCACGAATGGGCTCGGCTCCCGTTTTCCCCTCAAGCTTTGGTCTGCGGAGCACTCTCGTCTCAGCGCCGAGCAGCTCGACGCCCCGCTCTCGCGTCCAGACGTACTCAACGACTTTAATCCCTCCATGCCAGACCACACCGCCTCCTTTAACTCGCCCTTTGACCTCCGGCCTCCTCCAGCGGACACCTACCCTTCACCGCCCCCGTCCCTCTGCGCCGACTCTGCCGTCGCATTGCCCCGGCTAGCGCACACTCTCCTGCCCACCCAACTCCGGCTCGCCCAGATAGTCGAAATGATACACGTCGCGTCTCTTCTCCACGACGATGTCATTGACAAGTCGGGCCTCCGACGTGGCGCGCCCTCTGCGCCAGCCGCGTTTGGCAACAAACTTGCCGTCCTCGGGGGCGACTTTTTGCTTGGCAGAGCGAGTGCGGCACTGTCGAGACTCGGCGACCCCGAAGTCGTCGAGTTGATCGCGAGCGTGATCGCCAACTTGGTCGAGGGCGAGATTCTGCAGATGAGAGGGACGGGCGGGCGAACCCCGTCAGAGTTGTCCGCGTCGGGTGAGATCGACATGTCCAGTCTGCATGCAGAGCCCGCGCACGCGGAAGCGCCTTGTCCGGACAGGTGGAACACGTACCTCAAGAAGACGTACTTCAAGACGGCATCGCTGATGGCAAAGGGTGCACGCGCTGCCGTCGTTCTCGGGGGGTGCAAAGAGGGCGAGATCTGGAAGGAGGTCGCATACGCTTACGGGCGGAACGTCGGCATCGCGTTCCAGGTGGGTCGCCTCTCGCGTCCCCCCCCCCTCCCCCTCTGAACTGACACGTTTTTCCAGCTTGTCGACGATATTCTCGATTTCTCGTCCTCGGCAGCGATCGGCAAGCCAGGTTCGGGGGCTGATCTCCGTCTAGGTCTTGCGACCGGCCCAGTGCTGTACGCTGCGGAAGAGTACCCCGAGCTAGAGCCCCTGATTGCTCGCAAGTTCAAGCATGATGGGGATGTCGAACGAGTGAGCCTTTCCACCACCGCTGTTCTCTTTTGTGAATGATGTTCCCACCCGAACTTTGATAGGCTTTGTCGCTGATTCATGCATCTTCTGGTGTTTCTCGCACACGTGATCTCGCACAAGCATATGCTGAAAAGGCGAGGGAAGTCCTCGGGGTGCTCCCCCCGAGCGAGGCCAGGGACGCACTGGAGGCATTGACGGACGGGGTTGTCAGGCGCGCGTGGTGAGAACGAGCGCGGCACCGGCGCCACGGGGCATCCAGTGCACAAGGTTGTGGGAGCCAGAGATCGGTACACTGCAAGCAAAAGAACGTTCGCGCTCGTGATAGACAATACAGTAGTCAATATTTATTGGCAGTGTCAGCGGTGATCGGGGTCCGTTGGGTCGCGGGATCAATAACATGGCCTCGCTCGCCCGAGCCAGGCTGCCGCTCACCCCGCGACTCGATGCAACCCTTTGCAGCAATCCTCCTGTGCGCCGTCCTCGTCGCCGCCCACGGCGACCACGGCCATGACACCGCCGAGAACGCCGCCGAGTACGCCGCCCGCCATGTACGTGTCCGTTCCGCTTTCGGGCACGCATCTTCCGACGTCTTCGTTTCCCCCGTCCGCAGATGGCTTCCGAGCACCACATGTGTGTATTCAATCTCCTTTTCTTCTGCTTGTGCGAGCGCGGCGCTGAGCACTCGCACCTGAATCCGCAGCGATTCGTTTGACCTCGGGAGCTTCTTCCAGCTGCACGACCTGAACCGGTGGGCCCCGTGTTACCCCCACCGCTTGTCTTTTTTTCATATTCTCCCCGTGTACTGTGTTGGGTTCCGTCGGGCCGTACAGAGACGGGGTGTGGGATCGCGAAGAGATAGAGGCCATATATGGCGTTCACCATGTTTATTCCCAAAAGAAATCCAAGGTAACTGCCCCCTCTTGTTCGCGTATGCTTGCCATATCCCCGCGTCTTTTCCGCCCAGGACGAAATCGAACACCAGAAAAAGGCAGATTACGTCGTGGACACCGTGCTGAAGGCGATGGACAAGAGCGGAGACGGCAAGGTGACGCCCGAGGAGTTCGAGGCCGCCGGGTTCAAGGGCCTTCCGTCCTTTGACGACATCGGTGCCGAGGGGCACCACTATGACGTCGAAAGCGGTGCGTCATTTTTCTCTTTTCTCTCGAGGCCTTATCGGCCCCGCGCCCCGGCGGGAAACGCTCACGAACGCTCCCTCTTGTACAGAATTCTTCCTCCATCACGAAGGTGCGTCTTTTTTTTCCCCACCTGGCACGGGCCCAACCCCGCCCGTGTATGTGTGAAATGTGTGGACACGCTTGACGACGCGACGCGCCCTTTTCGGCGCTTCCGTTTCCGAATCGCAGAACAATACCACGCGACGCCCGAGACACAGACGGACGAGTCGTACAACCACCCCGAAGACATTGAGCATTTCGCACACCATGAAACCATCGAGCTCGTCGAAGCCGAACGTGAGGCCAAGTATCAGGGCATCACCGTCGAGGAAGCCTTGCGTACGCACGAGGAAGCGATCGTGGAGAAGCCAGAGTCGCCGCCACAGGGGCGACCCAAGATCATGCGAGGCACGCCCAAGCGAGACCCCGCAGACAAGTACAAGGACGCCGAAAAGGAGAAGGAGAACCTGTCCGAGTGGGGCACCGGCGAACAGGGCTACAAGCAGCCCAAGACGCCAGCCGAGAAGATGAGGTCGGTTGTTGCACTCTGAGTGGGAACCGTCGTAGGCTCATCTGTCGCCCTCTCTGCCTCGAACAGGAAAAATGTACCATACAAGGTATGAGACTGTGCTCTGGCCTGACCGAGGTGCTAGATCGACCGCTAACTACCTAGGAACGCATGCAGTACAAATTCCGTCGTAGTTGGGGCGATTTCTAATCGTGATACTACTCACCTGTCGGACGTTTCTTTATAATCTGAAAGTCGCACACATTGCTATACCCCTCACACGTTGTGCTCCGCTCGTGCTTTCATCTCCAGCTAGCTATTTCAGCATGTTCTGCGCACCTTGTGTTCCACGATCCTGAATGATGAAAGGAATGTGTAGCAGACAAACGGCAGAGAATGTGCACCATCTCAGAGGTGTAGTAGTACAGTCACTCGACTTTGTACACGTTTGGAGCTCTATAACTTAAAGAGTCCTCCGCCCTTCGTGAACGGGCGTCTGGTGGAGAAGAGAGAGAAAGGGCACTTGCAATTACAACGTTACCAGAGACAATGGAGTGAGCTACTGATAACTTTGGTTGGGGGAAACGTGAGTGTAGTTCGTGATCAAGGCTGAGTGTTGCAAACGCACTTGTAAATACACACTGCCACAACTCCCCAGATCCCGTCAGATCGTTGCTGTCTTAGCCGCCTCGCCAGTCTTGGAGGGCATCCTCCAAGTCGTGGTCATGCCTTTCTTTAGAGATGAGAGCGTCCCATTGTACGGTGTTGCTCAGAGACAATCACGGTTGAGGTACGGAGTTACTAGTATCATAAGAAACACGTATGTAGCCAAAGTAAGCTGGGATGGACGTAAGATCAAATCAAAAAAAGTCTCTAGTCCTTGGTCATCGACCATCAAACATATCGTCCAACAGTCCTTGTTCCACGGCCTCCAAGTCGATATTTCCCCCACTGGCATACACACTCTCATACGTCGAGATGCTCACATGCGAGAAAAAAGGTCTCAAATCGCGGACAGAGTCAATCTGTCGCAACGTGTTCAGCATCGGTCGCCGCATCGACTGCGTCTCCACGGTCGACGGGAAGCTGACGGAAGCGGAGGCGGACGGAAATGCGACATGTCCGTTCTTGGATCGCGTGCGCTCCTAGGATGCCATAGCAATGAAGGCGTGGGCGCGTGAAGTGAAAAGCGGGTTAGAGCGTGCGTGATAACTCACCCGCGGGTCCGGGATGGGAAGGCTGCCCACGATCTCTGCGAGTTGATCAAACATGGCTTCGGGGTTCCAGTCATCTGGGCGGAACACAGCATCCACCGTGTCAGTCACGAACATCCATTGATGTCTGGGACGTATGCGTCAGCGGATTCGAGACAGGATACAACATGCAAATATGGGGCATACATTTGGAACTCGGGGGTCTGAAGAGTAAGGAGTAAGTCCAGGCATTTGCTTGCAGACAGAATAAGAGGAAGGTCCTCGGATTCGTCGGCAGGTACATTCACAATAATTTGTTCAAAGATCCGATACTGCAATCCGGTGATTAGAGTGAGGTATGACACGCAAAGTGGAGTGCTTACTAGTTCAGTCAAGATAACCGGCCAGAAACTGGTCAGGTTGTGTGCGGAGAGGCGGCAGAGTAGTACGCGGATGCACAAGAACACCTCACTATGTACTATGGGCGAAGAAACGTTACGTAGTGTGTCAACTAATTTCTCCTGTACGCTGGGCAATTGAGTCAAGAAGTGGTTTTTCTCCCCCACGAACAGAACGAGTGACAGCCGTCGCAAATTGAGAGACCGGACCAGCATCTCGTTTTCGCGGTTCACGAAGATGTTGGTGGATGGCGCGGTAGCAATACGTCCTGGAGGGGTTCAATCAAAACATGCAACATTTTCAGAAATAGACGTGCCTAGCAGCTCGCCAAATGACGTCTTGTCTGTGTCGAACAAGGCTTTGATAATCGGTTTCCATCTGAGAGCAACGGTAGGATCGGATTGAAACAATCGGCTATCATATAGAATGTCAGAGACTGGCGTACGCCAGACCTTCAGTGTAGGAGGTAGCTTGGTGAGCTCTGCTATAATATCGAGTACCGTATCGTCCAAATCCAAAGGGCTGAGCGAGAGTCAGAAGCTGCAGCTAGGTTAAAGCGAGATGATTTACCGCGACTTTGCTTTGAGAGCGGAGTTGACTATGTAGTACACGATATTACTGCAGGTACTCGCTATCCTGTCGTTATCCGCAAGGAATTTCCGCAAGTTAGGAACCACGGTGGTTGCAATAAAATCGACGACCTGTTCAGAAATAGCAACCTTCTGTTAAATTAGGCTGACGTGTGCGCTTACCTGGGACGGCAGCTCGCTTCCCCATGTTGGTTTTGTAATGTCTTGCAAAGATGCTACACTAGGGTCGACTTTCTCATTGGCCTTTGCATCTGCAGTGACATATTGCCTCAATAAACAGGCGCTTCACTGTCGTTTATCTCACCTCCGCGAGGTGCCGGTGATGATCTCCCATTGATCAGCGATTCCCTCGTCGTACGTCTTATCCAACTGGAAGGCTCTGTAGTCCGGCCGACAAATGTCACACAGGCATCCAAGAGCTTTCCAAATGTTTCTTGGAGGTCTTTCTTGATTCGCTTGTCATCCATGGCCGTGGTCTGGGTGACTTTATCACCCAACACGCAAAGACACCTACGTGCGGTCTTGCATCGTGTCGCTGGCCAATCAAATGGATGTGCTTACCTGAGAGTCAAATAGACTTGCAAGCGGAACTCCCGAATGTTGGAAGCAACATCCTTGGCCAGCTGCATAAACCTTGGCCAAACCTGAAGTGCCAATGGTCCCTCTAATCGCGATAAATATTGTTCCAGGAACTTGAATAACGTGCTGTCAGAACTGCAGGCGAGCTTATCAGTTATTCGAACAAACCACTTATCAGCTGCACTCACACATCAGGGTTAACATATCTCCGACTTCTCTCGGGACCACCTGATGACCGGGTAACTATACTCTCACATATCATATGCACAGCAGAGTGGGCATTTGCGATGAGAATGTCGATCAATTCGAATGCAGCACTTTCAGCCAGTTTTGAGTCCCTGGAATGAAGAGGAAGATCGCGATCCCAACAACTAACCACCCCCTCCAGCACTTCTGAAGGATAGGCCCGGAAGAGATATTCTAGTACCCTCCGACAACGACCCCGCGTTCGACTATAGATCATTGCTAGCGAGTCATCCTCAGAGCGCTTCGAACTTGGACTAGTCCAGACGAGTTTGATCCATATTACGAACAAGACCCGAACACCGTCATTGAGTGAACGGAAGCCAGGAGAGTGGACCTGCACGATTAAGACGAAATACAACTGGCCAAGCGAAATCGACTCACTGTAACCTGATCTTCGGAAGGTAATGGGGTTTCTGCAGTGAACACATTCGAGACGTAGCCAAGAATTCCGCTACTTTCCCCGGCACTCTTTTCTTGTGCTAGTGTGTCCTCATCCTGCTGCGCCACATCGGAATAGTTTGCCAAACCCAAAACAAGTAGTCGCTCCAAGGCGCTGAGCAGCATGACGAACTCTGCATCGGTCGCAACCCCTGTGACTACGCTCGATGAGCCTGGTTGATTGGCTCGAACCGCATTGTTCAGAAGTGATCTAAGGTATCGGCATATGCAATCAACCAAAGGGGGAATCACCCCCTGAAGTGCGGGTTGGAATTGTGGAATAGCCATGAGCACGAAGTCAAGCCAATGTTGCTGTATGGGTCGATTATGCGGCACGGTAATTCCATCCATCAAGGTGTGGGCCAGAAGAGAGTTTACTGTGTATGCTTTCTTTCCGGAAACATGGGAGCTTTCAGAACTACCCTGCTCAGCGGCATTCGTCTGAGCGACACGAACTGTAGAGGCTGAGATCAATGAATGAAGGATGCGGAGGAGCTTATTCTGGATGTCAAGGCGCTTCAGATGAACGAAGAGGTACAATTTTCCGACGATAATGGGCTCTAGTGTCTCAAGGGTAAGGTGATCGACCTCTCCACGAGCGATGATGGCTTGCAAGATATCAATCGATGTCGACTGGATCCTAGTGTTCAACGGTTCCATTGTTGGTGCAGTATGTTCTTTCGGCTCTGACTGAATAAACCTACGCAAAAATGAGAATATAATCAAAGAACATCATAAAGTGTAACGCATACCGCGATAATAATTCGATCAAGACGTCCAAGAAACTGGAGTTTGGGTCGAAGAGTGCTGATGAGTAATAAATATACCTGAAAACCAGGAGCTTGAGAGATGATTACCGGTTTCCATTCTCTCTGCCAGTGGCTGGCATTGAATTCGCATGATTGGCGTACTTCGGGCAGTTTTGGCAAATCCTGGCCCGCCGAACTGGACAATAGAAAACAAGATCTCGAGGAGGTGATGAACGTAGCGTTGATCGAATTTTTGCTCGTAGATGTAACCCCGGATCTCCTTGCCTCTGATCTTTACAACAGTAGGCTTTTGTCGAATTTTAGGATCAAGTAGATCGTGGAGAAGTGGTTCCAATACCCTGTAGGGCCGCCGTCGTCAACGCTGCCCACAGATACCAGTGCCACGCGCGTACCGTATGTAAGACCTAAGGTTACACCTCATCCAAGTCTCGCCGACACGACGTGAGGTAGGACATTCGTGCTTCAGTGTTTCCAAAACGATCATCAAAGGAATTTTGAAATAGAAGCCAGGTAAACTATCATCATCTATGTGAAAAATCAGCATATCCCGCCTTCAAACCATAAATAATTTCACCTGTTAATCTCCAGAGGACACCAAAGGCATCAAAAGCGTTGTGAACAGTGTTAGATTCTGGAGAATTCATACTTTGAGCGATGATAGACTCAACAAAATGGTGACTAGTTAACGATTCTAATGTCCATATCAGGCCGACGGCACGGACATGAAAAATTGTATAGTCTTCATGAAGAAACATGAAGAGCTGCGGTCACAGTCAAGATATCATTCGAAAGCCAAGAAAAAATAAGTACCAACTTTTTTCACCATGCGACTGACTATCCTTTTCTGGTCAGGGACGAAATTTGGGACAAGCTTGGAGGACTGTTGAAGTGACACGAGAATAGAGATACAGTTGTCCACCAAATTAAAATCGATGTTCTGCAAATAAAGTTGAGCCTACAGTATCAAGTAAGTAGGAAAGCTCTCACCCCAACATCTAGACTATCCAAAACGTCGCTAACCCACACCGATGGGTTCCAAGAGACCTCAAACGGAACATCAAACACATTTTCAGCGAATTCGATGAGTTTTCCGAGCAACGACAAAACACGGGAGTATGAAGTCCGCAAGGATGAGCTGACGTCTCGTTGCCGAACCACGACCTGTGCACAAGTTTGACTGAATGCAAACGATTGTTCGACAACAGAAATCAAGGGGGCGGCCGAAGAACTACGGCAAATGCAAGAGGGGATCTCGAGGTCATAGAAAGCCGCGCCAAATGCTAGGGAGCTGAGCGTTAGTTCCTGTGATGGATCTTTTAGCCTCGGACGCCGCTGCAGAGCTACAGGGGAAAGATGTTGCAGGATTTCGTCTTGAAGTATGAGACACTCTCGCACCATGGGCGAGAAGACACGAGATGAGTCCTCTTGGACGTGTACCTGAGTCGAGTTAAATGCCGCAAAGCCGCAGTCACTTCAGCTCTCACAAGCAGTGTCTCCATCAAAGCAGCAAAAATTACAGGGAGATGGATGCTTCTCACTTCCTCATCTTGCATAGGGAGAGATGAGAGAAGGAATAGGGTGAGGTTGATAGCCTAATGAACACTATAAGCGAAGTGGCGTGAATACCCTTATGTGGCGTACCTCCAGCTGTTGTTCATGGGAATTGATAGTCTTCAATATGGCTTTAAGCAAATGTTTCCAAAGGATGCTGGGTTCCACAGCCTCTAGCAATGTACTCGCTGTCATAGTGATCTGTACAATGTAAGACGCCAGCAAGGCACGGTATTGAAAGATCATACATCTTCTCCTGTCTCTGTTTCAACTGACAAATGCCGGCGGATGGCTTTCAGAGCATCGTATATAAGGGCTTCGGTAAGCGGAGAGCCGATCTCCCACTTGTCAAGCAGAGATATGAAAACCTTGAAAGGCCGCGACTCAGAGTACTCGCCGGAGGGGGTGAACATCTCGTTCTGGTGTCTCGGGTCAGAACTACCTCAAACTAAGCCAAACACCCACCTTCAATGTCGAACACAACAGTTGTAGCGCGTGCTGCTGAAGATATACTGACTGTGCTTCACTCTTCTCGTCGGGGCCCAATAACCACGTGTATAACCGTCTGTTCAGAGACAAATCACGTCTTAGAACGACACCAATGGCTGCCTTCATGAGTATTGTGGCATCTTCATGGTGAGCTCGTTTAATGGACACACTATCAACACGCATTGTCTGTAGTAGCATGTCCAAAGCACTTCGTCGGACCAAAAGATTATCATCTTCTAGTGCAGCCGCAAAAGCTCGGATCATTAGACCGATGTCGCGCCCGACAATTACAGTTATATCTAAAATGAGTCTAGACATGGAGAGAAATGAATACATCCTTCGCTCACCTTCGTCAGCGTTTAGTCGCGGAAGACGTCGCGACAAAAAGTTGAGGGATGTGCCCCGAGCGGATGGCATTGTGATCATGACGAGCCAAACGTTTTGCATGAAGAATACTGGTGATACTGTGCCTGACAACCGGTCCAAAAGACCCAGCACCTAGTCGTGATGCAGTTGTACGATACACGAAACAGAAAGAGGGCACATACCTTGTCAAAAAATTCACCTGTCTCCTCTTCGAGACCAGGGAGCAGTGCAAGGATGAAGGACTTCATCACAGGCCGCAGATCATGTTGGAGAGGCAGATAATGTGTATCGTATATGTTAAGGAGGGTGGGCTGGCCAGTTTGTGGATAAGAGGGGCACGCTGAAGCAGAAATATCACCAAACCTTGACTGACGTGGACGCATACTCGAAGAACGGAAATAGGCCCGAAGACCAGAGCGGGAGGTCGCGTTTCAAGCCTTCGGTCTAGCGTCACCCACATCAGCATACGGAATAGCTCACGCATCGAGCCACTGACACCGAGAACGGAAAGAATGTGAATATATACATCAAGTGCCCGTTGATGCACGCCAGCCGGCAGGGCAGGGTTGAGGCACTGGGAGAGGCGTTTGGCTACAATAAGCTTGTGCGGGATCTCCTTAAACTGGAGGTAGGATTGGAAGGTCTACACCAAGGGGCCCGTCACATCCAAGTCTGTAGCCCGACTGCGTGCATACCTTGAGTAGTTGTTTCAGGAATGCGATGCAATCCGCCCACTCGTGTACATTGTCGAACGCGTTCAAGCACTTTTCCACCTGTTGGGTATACTTTTTGTACTTTGGGTCGGACGAGTACAAGTGCTGGGCGACTGCTGCTTGGATGTTATTGGTACGGAAGATCCCCTGAATGAAGAAGGCTCACCCCGTTCACCGGATTTGGTGGGTGGTTGGACGGATCCGTACGACCTGGCATCTGCTTCCTTGGCCTGGACAGTCTTCGCAGACATTGCGAGCAAGGCCTGCGACGAGCACACTCGCTCGAATTGGCAGTCGTCACAGGTGACAGCCGTGACATGTCCTTACGACAAGTTGAATCTGAACACGCCCTCCAGAGCCCATCCCATCCCCTTCACCCCGTTCCACCACTCCTTGGCCTCCAGCATCGTCCTGTCCTGCGTCTGCAGTCTCTCCACACTCAGCCATGTCCCTTTCGCACACTGAATAATCAACGATTCCGTCTTGTGTGAGTAATAGGCTGTGCCAGGGCACCCAGATTCGGCGGGAGTCGCAGGTGAAACTTGCTCGTCTGCTATCACTTGCAGACCTGCGATTGTCACTCCCCGTCCATCAGGAAGAGCCCCCGCCACTGTGAGGCTACGTTGATGCCCGATGGCACGTTCTAGTCGGGTGATCGCAAGCGCTGTTTGAGACACGAAGTCGATCGCTGAGTCTTTGGCAGTGATCAGGGGTGCATGAGCAGTGGCAGTTGTCACCGCCTCCTGAGGCTTGATTCGAGCCTGGCGTTGCCAGTCTCGTGAGCTCCATGTCCCCGCGAACACGTGAAACAAGACCTCACTTTTCCTGAATGCATGTCCCGTAAGACTTTGACCAAAAGCTTTCCGCCCAATGCAGCAAGAGTGTCTTGCATATAGAGGAAATTGGTACCTTCTGGCACATGCTGCCAAAGTGTACATTCCGTGACGTCTCAACTGGCATAGACTGCTCACCATTTGTTCAATACCCCAGATACCACCTGCATCCACTAGCTTGCCTGCCTTCCGACTAACTTCACCCATCTCAATGACGCACACACCCGTTTCTCGTTCACCAGCCATTAACATGCGCTGGATCGGTGCAGGCCCTCGGTATGCCGGAAGCAGACTCGGGTGCACATTCAACCGCTGCCCATCAGGGAAAAGGCCAAGGACAGATGCAGGGAGAATGCGACCAAAGGAAGCTGTGACAAGAAGGTGGGAGGCATCCTTGAAGCTTGAACTGGTTGGATGTGGAGTAAAGGGAGGTGGAGGCTGTTGTGAATTAAACAGAAACCATCATCCCCTACACATACACGATGCATTGATTGAAGACGGCAGACTTACGAGCCACCTTCTGAATGCCGCTCTCCCTTCCGGTATTGTATGCACCGGCACTCCAGCCGTTTCCCCGGCTGTCTTGAGCGGTGCTACGATCAGCAAGACATGAGACCACAATTTGATGGGTGTGGAACACGGAACTTGCATATGCTCAACCGCGAACCTCTGCGGCCAGTCCATACGTCAGGATTCGTGACGATGTGGAGACTATCCCAAACGTCTGTTTGGACAAAATGTTAGCCGAATCTAGACCCTACACCTAGGCTGATGTACCGGACACACGAGCCGTATAATCTCGGTGGTCCGGCATCCGGGGTGGACGACTCTCGGGCCTGCCTATCAGCGGACACTGGACTCGGTGCAACATGGGTCCAAGTTTTACATGTCGCTACTAGAGTTTGTGGAAGAGCTCACCTTTCGCGTTGTGAACTTCCCGGAATACTGTGCATGAGAACAAGTCCCGTCCACAAAATAGGATTTTGAATGGACCTCCGCCAAACGCTTGCATAGTTGGTCGGGATGAAGTTGGGTCCGCGACTACGCTGCAGTTACGTTGAGTACCAGAACGCCGGAATGCTCGCCCCCGTGTACGTTTGGTTATGCACTGAGAGAACGTCAGCCTGGATCCTCCTAGCGACCTAGCACTTGGGCATAGTTCAAATATATCGTACGTAGGCGTATGAGTTCAGAAGCATTGCACCAATAACATAACCAAGAAATACGGTAAGAGCGTATAATCAAGTCAATAGCAGTGTACAGGTAAACAACGAATACAAAAACCGGCCTATGATACTGTAGACAGGCTAGGGGGTTCCCGGGAAATTATTTCAGGTTCATCGCCAGCCTCGGATGCAGGACCAGTTATGATGTTGCGCATCTTCGTGGGCGCTTTCGTTGCATGTAGCTCTGGTACAGTAGATTCCGAACGAGAAGGTGCTGCTGACATCGCTGCAGAGCCACGGACGGCTTTGGATTTCCCAGTTTTGCCTGCTGCAGGTGCAGATATAGAGGTCAATGCTTTCGGAATGGTGATCTTGTCCGAATCTGCAACTTTGGCGCTGGTAGCTGCCGAAGCCATCGCCGCGGCAGTCGCAAAGTCCGATTCCTTGTCGCCCACCCATGAACGAGCAAACCAGCGACCACCCGCGATGCCCCGGATCTCCCGATTTGCGATTCTCCATTGACGAACTTTGGAACCGCTTCGATCCAAAGGCTGCATAGGTGCAAACCCTGTACCGATTTTCGGGGGTGGTTGGACCGGGAAAGGTTTTGAAGGGAGAGGATACACCGGCAAGGGAAGAGGTACATTCTCTTCAGGCTGCTCGGGAACAGGAGGTGGAAGTAGCTCGACCTCCTCGGGCTCTGGTGATGGACCACGTGAGGCGGGGAACGGTGAAGACGGGGCTGTGATTGTGTGTGCTGGGAACAGTATAAGGGAGCGGCAGATAAGATCAACACCTTTACGCACTTTCGCTCATCGCAGTGTCCTCTACGGGAGGAATTGTCTGGGCCTTGGCTCCTCTGTGCATGCGATCTGTAAGAGTCGAGCTCTGCGAAGCTGGATAGCAACATACTTTGGGGGTACTTTGATCTTTGGCTTGGACGCCGCTGCAGTTTTGCGGGGGGCCGCTTTCTTCTTGGGTGGTGGTTTCTCGGGCAAAGTGGCTGCAGCGACAGTCTGCGCATCCTCGTTGTTTGGAGGTTCCCGAGGTTCTATTAGAAACAGGAGTTCGGTCGGAGAGCAGCGACGTAAACAATGGGGATACTCACCATCGGGCTTCTTATCCTCCTTGTCCTGCTTGTCGTTCTTGCGGGGGCGTGACGACTTCTTTGGTGGTGCTTTGCGCTTCGTTCCTGCTGGCGCGCTGGCAACCGGCGCGGAGACGGATGGGGCCGGTTCGTCGTCATCGATCAGCTGGTCCTCTTCGTCCTCTTCGTCGACTTCCTCCTCGCTTTGGGGTTGCGGCTGGGATTGGTTCTGCGGAGCACTCTTCCGTGCCGGGGCGGGGACGCTCGGGGACGACGACTTCCCCGTGCCCTTCTTGTCGTTCAACAACAACTTAACTCTGAACTTTGAGCCCCGCGAGGGCGGTGGTGTAGCCTCCTCGCGCAACGTGGAGATTTGGGGAGCATCCATGTCAACGTCGCCATCCATGGAGGACATTATCGCTGGGAGTGTTGTTCGGGTGGGCTTGGAGGGAGAAGGCGGGGCCTATCTGAGCCTTTGAATTTGTGCGGCAGCGCAAGTTGGCGCTCCCTGCATATTCCACACACCACGTCGATGGCCATTTCGCAAATTCTTTTTTTTTCTCACAGACAGTGGACGCGATGCAACCGAGCACGGCCTGACTGCGCTATTCGCATCAACAGCCCCAGCGGAGTAATGGTCGTAGATACGCCGGTCATTAGCTCGCAGTAGGACGAGCCAGGACTGCTCGGCTGTCCTCCGTGCGACGAGGAGATGCTGGGTCCTAGACGTCTGCTTAGTCAGCAAGAAATATACCGACTTGCTCCGCCAGCCTCCTCCAACTTGACCGAAACTTGAGTGACCGTAATCCGCAGGCAAGTCGGTTCAGACGAGTTCTGGCTGTACGCATATGCTAATTTTCGTAGCCGTTCGGCGCCGTAATTGTCCCTCTTTCTTCCCAACATTTCGTTAGACCAGTCTTTCCGAGCTGTCATGTCGTCAACTTTGAACGTATGTAGCAGTCTGCCATCTCACTCCGACCAATGGCTAACATCTTGGTTGCACGCACAAACTGTTGCAGGTTGTCCGTTATACGGCCCTGGCATCGGGCATCTTCTACGGCCTCTACCACCACCGTTCCCTGCAAAAAGCTCATGACCAGGAGAAGGAGCACCATGCGATCCACCGCCGTGAGCAACTAGTAGCACAGGCCAAGGATGCATGGCGTCAAAAGGAGGAGAGCAGCACCAAGGCTGATGGCGGTAAGTTGACCTTTCAGCAATCGACATTTTTCTCTTTTGTCGACGAGCTCCCCCCACCTCTTCCCTGCACCTATTTGCGTCTCTGACCGTTGTTGCGCTGCAGTGATCACAGACCCAGAAGACCCACGGTTCGACTTGGAGAAACTTGTTGCTAAATGGGAAAAGGAGTATCAATAGATTTTTCGTCCCGCACGTCTCGTCTCCAATACACCTTGCTAGAGAACACGCACTGTCGACCACAGCTGAACGAGCCGTTTGGTCATAGAGTATTGCTGCAGCTAGCTCGTGTGAGAGCGCGTGCGTCTGAAGCGGATGTCCGAGCTTTGATCGTGACGCGACGCGTCTGGACCGATAAGGCCACTCTTGTGCTTGCCTTGTTCCAACGCTTCGACTCATCAGACCGCATCAGAAAATACCCAGAAATGAAGCCAACAGTACAGGATGAGGACATGGAGGATGACCTCGCTGCCGAAGAGGAGAACAAGCTAATCAATGAGGTTTGTGCTGCCTGCCATCCATGTTCAGCGTCAGGATCTGAGTCGACCCACTCTCCCAGGAGTACAAAACATGGTCAGCAGGGCCATCTCGTCTTGCTTTCCAGTGACTTATCCTCTTTCCAGGAAGAAGAACGCGCCCTATCTGTACGACCTTGTCATCACGCATGCGTTGGACTGGCCAAGTCTGACGTGCCAGTGGTTCCCGGATAAAGAAGCGTGCGTCCTGCCTCATTCGAGCCTCTGTCCCCCTTCGAATCACTCTCTAGCCCTCCAAATAAGCCCCACACCGTCCACAGACTGCTTCTCGGTACGCACACCTCTGGCCAAGCACAAGACTACCTTCAGATCGCGACCGTTCATCTCCCAAGGCGTGACGGCCCCTTGGCGGACAAGCTCGATCGTAGCGACTACGACGACGAACGTGGCGAACTCGGCGGACACACCATTCCGCCCCAACCACGCCTACAAATAATACAAAAGATCAATCATGCAGGCGAAGTGAACCGGGCTCGATACATGCCGCAGAATCCAGACTTGATCGCCACGAAAGCGATATCTGGAGAAGTTCTTGTCTTTGATCGAACAAAGCACCCCAGTGAGCCAGAGCGAGGTGGCGTGTGTAGGCCAGATATAAGGCTCGTTGGACAGACGAAAGAAGGGTGTGTCGACGCGCGCACTCTGCTCACCGGAAAGTTGACGGGTGCAGGTTCGGACTAGTCTGGAACCCGGTAAAAACAGGTCATATCCTCGGTGCATCTGAGGATATGACGGTTTGCCTATGGGACGTAAACTCATACACCAAAGCAAAGAACACCCTTGAGCCCACCACTGTTTACAAAGGCCATGCATCCGTTGTTGGGGTAAGCGACATCGTCGACCTTTTTGGTGATTATGTGGACTCTTTTCGGGGCAGGACGTTGACTGGCATCCAACAAAAGAAAACGTGTTCGCGAGCGTCGGTGATGACAAGTTGCTTCTCTTGTGCGTGTGCTCATCATATCTGGAATCAGTCGTGCCTTTTCTTATGGATCGCTCGTCGTGCTAGGTGGGATACCCGGTCTCCAGCGGAGCCGACTACCAAGGTACATGCCCATGATCGAGAAATTCTTGCTTGTGCCTTCAACCCTGCTCAAGAGAGCCTCCTTATTACTGGTAGTGCAGACAAGGTAGGTCCCAGAGACCATTTCGGTAGTCGCGTGCGTACACCACATCTCCTTTCCAGACTATTGCCCTGCACGACATCCGTAACACTTCGAAGAGAATACACATTTTTGAGTCCCACACCGATGAGGTCCTGCACCTTGGGTGGTCACCCCATGTTGCATCAGTGTTTGCCTCCGCATCGAGTGACAGGCGTATCAACGTTTGGGACCTTGCACAGATTGGCGTTGAGCAGACGCCTGATGACCAGGAAGATGGACCACCAGAACTCATGTTCATCCACGGAGGTAACCCATTCAGTTCCAAGTGCCATGGTATCACGTGGTCATGATCTTGGTTTTCCAGGTCATACCGCACGACCATCTGATTTCTGCTGGGCACCTGGCATAGGTGAGCAGTGGACAGCGGCGAGCACATCGGAAGACAATATTGCTATGATTTGGCAACCCACGGCACGAATCTGGGCGGGTGACGAGGTCAGGATCGATGAAAAGGAACTCGAGAGCGATGCTATGGAAGGCATCGAGGAAGCCAGGCCATCAAACATAGCCTCGAACAGCAAGCAAGCCGTAGGCAGTGGGGCGGCGAGTGCAAGGAGCCAAAGCATGAGCATCAGCGCGACAGCGAGCAACTCGGGGGCCGACGTCGAGGAAGACAGTTAAATATTAGATTATAACAGAAAAAATACGTGTCTAACAAATATGCAATGGTCGACAACCATCCAATGATCCACACGATAGTGTGCCATAACTCCTGGAGTATCGGAATGACATCCCTTTCATGACTCGATGTTATAGGAACAGTATTCTGGCCAACTCGAATATGACTAAATAATGTGGGTTAGACGACGGGGACAACAGTAAGGAGGATCGTCAGATACTCGCCTCCGCCTAGGACGACAAACAAAACAATCCCAAGAGCCCATAAGCTGACTGGACTCCGTTTTGCCAGTTGCTCCTGTCGTGAAGGCTTGACTGCCTTCTTTCCTGCCTTGACTGCGTTGGCGAACTGGGCGTTCTTGTGTCGCAACTCAAATTGCGTAGGCTGGAATGCCATCCCAAGTCTGCACGTGTCACAAACGCAACAAACGCACCATTTATTTATTTATTATACTGGAAAATGTGGTTGGTGGAATGAGCGACGGACGACGAGAGGAGCTGTTATTGACGGTGCGGATGCAAGACGGTGGTTGGCTTGACCGTGACGCGTGACGTGTCATGCATGACGCGCATGTTTGGCAGCAACCTTGGATCCAAACAACCGCCTGCTTACAAAATTGGTCAGGCGAATGGGCCGCAAGAAGAAGACATCGCTCAAGGCGACGCTTCAGTCACAACAGACAAGACTGAGGGCCAAGGAAAAGGCAGAACATGCTGCACAAATCGCCGAGCTGAGGCGAAAGCAGTCCAAGGGTGGTGTAAAGGGCAAGCTAGGAGTTGTTCGCTTGCCGATCGTTCCGTTCAAGCCCATCGACAAGATCCTTCTCATAGGAGAAGGAAACTTTTCGTTTGCTCGAGCGCTCGTGATAGATGCCCCGCCATCTCTGGAACATCTTGTACCTGTCAACATCACAGCAACCTCGTATGATTCACAAGAAGTATGTTTTTCCAAATACCCGGACGCAAAGGACATTGTGGGCACCATCAAGCAGCGCGGTGTCGAGGTGCTGTTTGGAATCGACGCGAGCAAACTACATAAACACTCGGTTCTGAAGGGGAGACGCTGGGATCGGATCGTCTGGAACTTTCCCCATGCAGGTACGCATCTGATCCGTAGGATGCATGTTTCGTTCACTCGCTCGCTCGCCAAGGAAAGGGTATCACAAACCAAGATAGAAACATTCTATCCAATCAACGTCTTATAATGGAGTTTCTTCGCTCTGCACCGTACTGCCTGACGGTCGGACCAACACCGATTATTCATCCTCGTAGGCGCAAACAAGAGGATGACGACGGCGCTCAAGAAGGTGGATCTGATGTAGACATGCCAACCACAATGGGTGGAGGTTGGAGAGGAACTGTGTTAATCACACTCCGAAATGTTCCTCCATATGCCGAATGGTGTGTTCAGCTCGGTATATCTTCAATAATTAACCCGCCGATAGGGACATTCCCCGATTGGCAAAGTTTCCCCCCAAACCCACGAGGGCAGGCGAAGAACCCAACCCACAGTACAAACTTTTGCGATCGTTCGCGTTCAACAGGCGCATGTGGAAAGGCTACGAACACAGGATGACAAAGGGTGAGAGGGCGCACGGTCACGGAAGGACAGGTGAAGGTGGTGAGGATCGGACCTGGGAGTTTTGCTTGCAAGAGTGAGGTAGGAGTATGAATGTAAGCATGCCAATCAATATTATGATGGTGGTGTCTCCGAGCTCTGTCCCTCCTCCAATCCCTTCTTGAACCCCTCCAGTGTCCTTGCAAGTTTTCCCCCACTTGCTTCGCTAAGCACTGCTGCGAGTTGCATTGCAGGCGTACTGAGTAATCCAACGATCTGAGCCCTTAGCGCGTCAAGGGGTGGTAGTTTTGCGACATCCTTGACTCCAGCAGCCGAGAAGACGCGTCCCTCGATGAGAGCACCCATGACCTTGAGTTCGGGTGACAGCACAGGTCTGGCCTTGGGAACCGGTCTACCGGGAATCCAATCCGAGTCCTCCTCCTTCCTCTTCCCCTTGCCGGACTTTGCTTCTGCATCCTTTGCCTGTCCCTTTTTCCGTGGGACTACGCGGTCGATGGCGCGAACGATGGCATTGAGCTGTGGTGGACTAAGCGAGGGTAAAGTGAGGACAGCAAAGCCGCCCTCGACGAGGTCTGCAATCTGTTTTGTCTTGTCCGCGTCTATGGGGGCAAAGTTACGCAGGGCGACGCCAAAGATGGATGTGCGCATGACCGTGAGCTGGGGAGGCTCTGCTGGGACGGGTGACGGGGAGGGCGAAGTGAGGGTGGGTGCAAATCGCGCGCTCGCGAGCTCGACCTCTCGCCTGAGGTCCTGCATTTTGCGCGCGGTGAAGTCCTTGTGCTGCAGGAATATAATAGGTGCGTCGTTACTTTGGGCTAGCATGCGCGAGTATTGATTGTAGAGATAGGTTTTGCGTTCGCCGTAGCGACGTGGGACGGGTTTGCCCTCGTAGACGACAGGGGGCTCGACGGAGACGACATAGGCGCGCGTGAGGAAACGGGGCGTCGAGGAAAGGAGGCGCGGTGCGAGCATGAGCATCGAAAAAGCAAAAGCCTGTGCACTCCGTATTGGTGGCACGTGAGCAGGGTACGTCACAAGGAGTCACGGTGTGATTTCGTCACGCGGCTTTGTCTCTTACCTTCGAGTGTGTCGCTCATATTCGCGGTTGTGGGTGGGAAGTGCCGAGCTCAATGTCTGTCCGTTCTTTAGCACAACCGCGTCTATTGACTCGAGTAACACCAGGGACGACGACGACGCCTTTCTGTACGGTGAGACGGGCGCGGTGGTGGTGGCGACATCTGGTAAGAACAGCTCGGGCTTGAACTCTCGGAGGCTCCGAAAAAGAGCCTTCGCCTGCTGTATTTTTGTTCGCTCAATATCACCAAATTCTTAACATATCTGTTGCTGCGTGTGATCATCAGTGCCGCAACCGTGAGTCTTCTTGGGTGGGTGAACTTCCTGGGTGTCGTTGAAGTCTTTGTTACAGTGTCCCGGTCGAGGTGGTATTGCCGTCCAATGGCGTGCTCGAGAACTTGGAAGCTAAGCCCGAGGAAGAGCCTCCGTTTGGTCCACCACCTGGTGTAGACGAACAGGAAAACGAAGAAGAAAACGAAATAGAAAACGGAGAAAATGGTGCAGTAGAAGAGGAGGAAAGCGAAGAGGACGTATGTGCGCTGTGGTAGTCTCTATATGCAGTCTCACATTCATTGTTAGGATATCGAAATCATTATGGAACCGACTTCACGATCCCTTGACTTCCGGTGCGCATATACCTCCCTCTTCTTGCTTTCGCCATCCAGCCTGGTGTTGATTCTGCTGTAGACAACAGAATGCTGCAGGGCGGTCACTCCAGTCCCGTCCTACCGCACAAACGAGTAAACGTATACCAGTCCTTCTCGCTCCCACCTTTATGCTCACATCTCTGAAGCCCCACCCTCGCAACTTACGACGGAGTACACCCCCCACGAGCGAGGTGTCCCAGCAAAATCACTTCCTCCACCCATGGCTTCCGTACCCCTTACCGGCCCATCACCTACCGCAGATACTCGGCTGGATGATGGCCCAGACCCATCTACGCTCCCCCCTGCTACCGCTCCCCCCTCGCACCCCTCGATAAAT
This sequence comes from Boletellus ananiceps, assembly GCA_038089975.1. NCBI lineage: Eukaryota > Fungi > Basidiomycota > Agaricomycetes > Boletales > Boletaceae > Boletellus > Boletellus ananiceps. Next base: position 40,400 of record JBBPLV010000028.1, on the reverse strand, counting down.
CCAGATGTACCTGGCGTTTTGGACGGCCGCTCCATCCTTGAAGTTGATCTCAACGCAATGACCGAGAAACCATGGCGTCGGCCAGGCTCGGACATTAGTGACTGGTTCAACTATGGGTTCGATGAAATCTCTTGGGAGGCGTACTGTTACAGAAGACGGGACCTAGGGGAACTTGCAAATGTGCTCAAAACTAACGTACTCGTATGTATCCGACGATCTGGGAGTTGCGTTACCTACACAGCGCTGACGTTGTGACGCAGAGCTTTGCAGCCATGCCGGAAGACCAACTCACGGCGTTGCCTCCCGACCTGCGTACGATGGTGATGACTGGCGCTAATGCGATGATGAACAATAGCTCAAATGCCAACATGATGGGTCCGAATGTCGGAATGAATCCGATGATGGACATATCTGGCATGGGAGCGATGAACATGTCGATGGGCATGGGCATGAACGGTGACATGGGTTTGCAGATGCAGGGTGGAGGCCCGATGATGCAAGATGGACCAGGACCCGGCCCGGTAGGACCAGTCGTGGCGAATGGCACATCCGAACAGGGTGTGCAGTTGGGCATACAGGACGGATATGGAGGTGGCCCAGGACCCGGCATGATGGGAATGGGGATGAATGCTGAATATGGTATGCAGGTATGGATGAGTTCTTCTTACTTCTAGCTACACATAATGAAATCCGTGGCATTCACGCGGTCACGCGCTGTCGCTGAGCAGGAGCAGGGACCTATGGGACAGGGGATGTACGGTGGCATGGAGGGAAGCTCGACTCCCGTGACAGTGCCCGTGCAGACGCCCGTTCAAGGACCCACTCCAGCACCTGGACATGTTGGTCGCGGTGCTCCTCCAGTGCAGTTTCGTGGGAGGGCGATGGCACAAGGATTACGTGGACGGGGAGGATTCGTTGGTCGCGGGAGAGGAAGATATGATGGCCGTACGTCATTTGTGCGAGTTGATGGATGCGTCTTTGATCGATTTCCTCTCTTAGCACCCCAAGGTCCTGCGAGACCAGCATCCCCATTGCCTCCCGGCGTCCCGACTGGACCTCGAAATCAAAATAGATACAAGGACCGAGATGGAAATGCGCCTGCGGTTGAGGGTTTGGATTACGGTGGTACTGCCAAGGACGGTAGTACGAGGACACCATCGCGGGAACCGGAAGATCGTGGACATGGCAGGTGAGGTCCCGTCGTACGAGCTTTTGGACGCGAACCTTGACAACCTGATCAGGAAGCGTCGCATGTCACCCAGCTTGGATGACAGTCGCGGATCTAAAAGGCGCTGAGCTATTTTACTTTATGTATATGATCTTTCGCTTTCTGTTTTCTTTTTTTTTTACTATTGTACGGCACTCCTCGGTAAACGTCACCTCAGCTTGCAAATATCCACCGGGACTCACTGTAGGTCGTGAAGCACCAGACACGTTTGCAGTGAGTGTCGCCTCGTGCTTGTCGTGGAACGAGATGAAAGAAAAGGTCTGTCATGTCTCTTGTTGCTGACAACCCCAAGACTGCTATCATACTTTTACTCGGTTGTTCAAACGCTCAATCGTCAGGTCTTGTGTTCACAGAGGTCCGAACCAGACTGTGCCTGCCTTCAGGTAGTTACCCCTGAACCCTGAGCGCGTGACTACCTTACTTTATGCACGGGAGCACGAGCGCCGAAATCTGTACGCTGGACAGTGCGAACACGGGAGAGTGGGGAAAGGAAAGCGGTTCCGCGATTACAGTGAATAATAAGACAAGAGGAGACTGTACACAACGGAGGACGCTGGAGGGCGTGTACAAACCATGTCACGAGTTGTTGGCGGCCTTGCCGCCCGAACGTGCGCCGCCGACGCGCTTTTTGCCACCCCGCCCGGTACGCCTCGAATTTTTTTGCTTGGCTCTGCACACGTCGCAGAACCACGAGCCCTCCGGGACCGACGCGAGACCGATACAACTGAGATGGAACTGCAGGACCGAGGGCCGCAGTTAGACGTTGTTCGATAAAGAACCACGAAAAGAAGAAAAAAGCACGCACCCACTCCCGTTCGCAGTCCTCATCGTCGCACGCAATCATCTCTCCATAGCTTACACCGTCACAGAAACAATACGTCCTATCGTCGCCCTCGCATTCACCCTCGCCGGCCTCTGTAGCCGTGTCTGGTGCTGCGTTCGCTGGGTGATCGTTTGTGGCTCCCATGTGCAGGATTGGCGTCATCACGGGCACGGGACCTATCGACAGACTGGTGTGGGTGTTACGCGTCACCGGCATTCCTGGGCCCTCCAGCTGTCCGTGAGGCGGCGGACCAGACCAGTCGTTTGGAATTGCATGGCCGTTGGTCATTTCGTAGTTGTGCAGACCATTGGTGCCATTTGCGTACGGTAAAGGCAGCGAAGGGTGGCTTGTTGACGCTGTTGGGGGGACGGGGAAGGCGTCTCTACGTGCTGTCGGACCGTTGGGGAGGGGATCATCATACGGCTGGGAGGTAGCCAAGGTTTTTGATCTCTTGTTGGCAGTATTACCACCACGCCCGGGGTGTGCCGAGGTGCGTGAGGTGCTGGCGTGTGGTTGAGAGGCCGGAGGGATATGGGACGTGACCGAAAGGACAGACTCTGTTGGGGACGGTGCGCGATCCGGTCTTGGGGGTGGGCGTCAATTATGGCCACGTAGCGTGCGGGAGAGACCTACTTTCTGGAACGTGCACCATTGCGAGACCTGGACGGGGCAGCGTCGCCGAGTTTGTTGTCCTTGCGGGGGGACTTGTTGCCGGTAACGTCAATGTCGTCGTCGCGAGGGTTCCGCTTGCGTTTTGTGGGGCTGACGTCTGGAGCCGAGTTCATGATGGAACCGTAGTTGCCCCTCCTGCGACGTGAATTTTCGGGGATGGGCATGTATGAGCGGGTGGAGATGTGTGGGTAGGTGGTCCTTCGGTTCAAGACGGAAACGTCAAAGGAGGGGATCTGGCTGAGAAGGAGGCGCATGTGGTCTATGTGGCCTTTGAGGCTGTCGCCAGCCTGGCAGGCGACACGAATCTTGTCCTCGCCACCGAGCTTGAGGCGGGCGGCCTCGTCGGCGATGTCGGCGAGGAGAATGAGACGCTCGTGCTTGGAGGAGGAGCCACGTTCGATGATTCTGGTGAGGTTCCTGATCTTTATGATGATGGAGGCCATGGAGGAGGAGAGGACGGCATCGAGCTCGCGGAGGTCAGCAAAGTTGCGGGAGAGGTCGAGGGGGAGAGAGTCGAGGGAGTGGTTGTACTCTGAGAGGAGGGAGAGTGTGTAGACGGCGTTGATGTTGCTCGACTGAGACGACGCGCGAGAGGGGGCCATGTGGAGGCACGTCAGAGAGAGGCCGGGCGGGCCAAGTGCCTGCAGGGATCTGCGCGGAACTTGCCGGTCCGGGACCACATGAATAATGGATACAGCGATTACACAAGGAATACATCCGATCGAACACTACCACCACCACCCCCTCTCCCTGGACCTATGCTACACAAGGACGCGTCTATGGTGTCATGCAGGAGCGGCACAGCCTACTTCCTGCAGAGCTTTTTGAGAGGATTGAGGCTGCTCCCGCCGTTGTGGGACTGCGGACCGCCGGACGGCAAGCCCATGGACGAGCCCAGCGCGGCGTACATGGCGTGCGCGTCACGCGGGTTCCCGTGTAGGGAGGCGAATGCGTGGGGTGCGGCGGGTGCGGCAGGGAAGAACCCAAACGAGGGCGACTGGGGGGGAGCAGCGTAGTTGAAGGAAGACATTATGCGGCGCGGATGGATGGGTATGGGCGCGCGATAAGGGTCAGGTAGAGTAGGATGCGGTGCGACAGACAAGGCAGCGGTGAAGCGGGTGTCGTCGACACGGTCGTGAGCAGACAGCTCTTGGAGACTGGCAACGAGGGCAGGGCATGAAATTATATACCTGCACGACGACGGCGGGCACAACAACGCGAGGACAAGCAACCAGCCGCATTTGGGCGCGACATTGTCTCGGATTGGGGCGTGGCCCGTCTGGGAACAAGACCGGCTTCCATTCTCGCTTGCGAGTCCCACCATGCCCAGGGCATCCAAACTGAGCTACTATGCCGTCCGTGTGGGGCGAGTGCCAGGCGTCTACCTCTCCTGGTATGCGCACCGCCCTCCATCCCGCCCCCGTTGACCCCATCTAGGGCCGATTGCGAGGCCCAGGTCAAGGGCTTCACGGGCGCCCTCTTCAAGAGGCTGAACACCGAAACAGAGGCAAAAGAGTTTTTGGCCGCCAGACCGAGCACTGCGCGGGTGTCTGTCGCCCCATCAGTCCCACTCACCGTCGCCCCAGATCCTAGAGTACGCACAACGCAAAACGCGATTGATTGCGACATCGTCTATTGTGATGGCGCTTGTCGAGGCAATGGCCAGCCTGGCGCCATCGCCGGAATCGGCGTGTGGTGGGGTCATGGCGATCCCAGGTATGCCCGCCCTCTGTGTGCCCAAGCACTCCCCGACAGACATCTAGGAATATCTCAGAGCGATGTCCCGGGGATCAGACCAACAACCGCGCCGAGCTCATCGTCAGCCATCTCCTGCTTGCCCACCCCCCGCCCATTGATCCGCATACAGGCAATCGCCCGTGTGCTCGAGACAACTCCGCCTCTCAAGCGTCGACTTGTGATCAAAACAGATTCCTATTACTCCATTCAATGTAGGCGACTCCCCTCTTCTCTGACGCATATACTCACCACACGCAGGTGTCACCGCTTGGGTTTCCAGGTGGATCAAGAACGGCTTCCTTGCCGCAGACGGGAAACCAGTCAAGAACCGCGCTCTCGTCAAATACTTGGCCACACTTCTGCGCGCGCGTCGCGAGACATCTCAGACGATCGCGTTCGAGCATGTTCGCGGCCACGTCGGAATTGAAGGAAACGAGGCAGCCGATCAGCTTGCTAGCCTTGGTGCAACCTTGCCAACCCTCCCAGAGCGAGATTGGGAAACGCTCGAAGACCAGGTGACTCAAAGCCTCGGCCCCGTCAGACCAACCAAGGTAGTGGATGATGACTTGAAAGTGACTCGTAATACGTCAAATCGTTGGTCTGCTTCAGGCATATGCGTCTGGCCTTCTTGACGACGATGAGCTTGCAGAACTGGCTGCCACGAGCGTCTTCAATGTTACATTGCCCGAACAGAGATCTCCGCACTCGGGGTATGGGAAAAAAAACCAAAGCCGTACGTTTGTTTCCCCCACCCAGGTCCCGCCTTTGTCTGCGAATGCGACCGCCACCGTGTACACTGAAACCGGGTTACCTCCGGGAAGTTCTTCTCGACCTGCCACAGCCACAACTAGCCACCAGTCGCACCCATCTCAACAGGTTGCGACCCCCTTGAGCAGGCAAGAGCTAGAGGTAATCGGTATCAGTGCCAACACAATGACTGGGGGTGCTGAGATATGTTCAGATGTTTGCGTCGTGTGCGCTTGACCATGACGAATTGTCGACTCTTGGAAAAGATGGCGTGTTTGATTCTGATTTTTGACGACTCAGGCCAGCGTTTGTTCTTGAAATGCCAGTCGCACACGGGCGAAGTCGGGCAACAGGCGATCTGGACGTTATCAGATGGTGATTGAAGACCGTCTCGGGCAGGGTTGGGGATGTCGTATATAAATCATATCCCCATTTTCGCCCTTAATTTTGTACTTGCGCTTGCTTACATGTTAGCATCTACTACCTCCTTGTGGTTGCACAGAGCGTCGTTTTTCGTGTTGTCCTCTCAGTCTGGTCAAGATGGAACCGGAAGCCGGCGTTGGCACAGAAGATAAAACAGATCAGCCCGCTCCTGGAGCCGGATGGTCTACAAAAATTTATCACGTGGGATGGCAGCTCTACCACCACGCAGCGAGGCATGCAGGCGTTGGAATCGTCTGCTCCGTCGCCTATTTCGATCCGTGAGTGATGCAGTCACCGATCACGGCCCATCGGATGGGTTGATCATGGTCATCGCTCAGTGGAAATTGGAGCGTCGATCTGCAGGCCGGCTCGCAATATGGCTACAGCTTATTGTTCACCGTTCTCCTCTCAGGGATATTTGGTATCTTCTTTCAGGTCGTGTTGTTCTGTTTTCCTCGTCCGATCTCGTTTCTGAGCCATCACAGGTGCTCGCGACTCGCTTGGGCGTCGTAACAGGTCTCGGTGAATATAGCCTTTGCCTCCCGAGTGATCAAAGTCAACTTTGACACAGATCTTGCCTCACATTGCCGCCTGTTATTTCACGATCGCCCTCGGTACAAGTTATTGTGGAGATGGGGGGTCTTTTACCCGCTTTATGCTCTCGCGGAGATCGCCATCATTGGCACTGATTTGGCCGAAATGCTAGGGTCTGCGGTCGCACTCGTTCTCCTCTTTCCTGTACTACCCCTGTGGTCAACCGTTTTGCTAACTGCCACCGATGTCTTGTTGATCCTCGCTTTCGAGAACCCACTGAAAAGCAGACCGGTGAGGTTATTTGAAGGCATAATTGCCGCGTTGGTATGTAAAGCAGCTACTCTTCTCCAATGAATAGAATGAATACCTGTCCAGGTTCTCGCCGTACTCGTCTGTATGACAGTCATCATATCTAGAGTGACTATCAACTGGGGGGACACATTCCATGGATTCATTCCTTCAAAAGAGCTATTCGCAGCTGGTTCCCTCTACACCTGTGCGTGTTACTCATTCTTTTGTATGACTTCTCATCGTCGTTTCAGCTGTGGGCATCGTGGGTGCCACCGTCATGCCACACAGCCTCTTCCTTGGGTCTCATCTCGCAACGCAAGATCGGTTAGCGAGAGACTCGGCGGAGGATATTCCAGAGTTTTCAGAGACGCATCAGATCACATTGTCACAGCGCATGCTCCAGTTCATCCGTCATACATTCAGTTGGAGAAGACTGTTCGGTATTACGCGCTCCGATGAGACAGATTATTCACCCAATATCTTGACGCACGCTGATCGGGAGAACAATAAACTCGACTTCGTCAGATCACACATATACCATGGTATGTTTGACGTTATAGGAAGCTTGATGGGTTTCGCCGTCGTTATCAATTCCATGTAAGCGTAGGTGGACCAGATTATTTGCATTGCTCACCCCACCGCAGGATCCTCATTCTTTCGAGTGCTGTATTCTACTATAACTCGGGAGCCTATGGAAGCGAGTCTCCAGCAAGCCTATTCGATGCCCATTCCCTACTCAAGCATAGCATCGGAAATGGTAGGCGTACTTTGACTCACGAAGCACGTCTGCTGATTGCAAGGTAGGCGCCGCCCTCCTTTTCGCTCTTGCCCTGCTTGCTTCGGGCCAAAGCGCATCTCTTATTGCTACCGTAGCTGGTCAGAGTGTCTCTGAAGGCTTTTTGCACTGGAAAGTCCCGGTAATAGTTTCCTCACTTGGGCTTCCATGGGTATTGACGGTTCTTCTGATAGCCAACGCTTCGCCGTCTCATCACCCGCGTCATTGGCCTCGTCCCCTCCATCATCATTGCTTGCGTCGTAGGCGAGAATGGTATAAACACACTGCTAGTCGCCAGTCAGGTCGTCTTGTCGATCGTGCTCCCATTCATCATTTTTCCACTCGTCTGGCTCACGTCTTCGTCGCGCATCATGTCAGTCAAGTCAGACGTAAAATCCGATCCATCTCCAACTTCAACCTCGCCTGGTTCCGCCTCGAATTGTGCTGTCGACAGCGGTGGTCTGTCGGCGGACAAGGAAGCTCATCCCGAGGTCCGGGTGGTCGATTTTAGCAGCGGCAAGATCGTGACGGCCATTGGATATTTCATCTGTCTTGTCATCCTCGCAGCCAACGTCTACGTGTTGGTGACGTTGTAGAGAAGCTCAAATCAAAATCGAGGGGATAGCATTTTATATATCTTTAACGCTTTTCTTTCGTATGAGTGCTACTCAAAGTTTGTAGCACCCAAAGAGCCTGTTGAAGTAGTATGTATTTCGAATTTGAACGTTGCTGCGGGCGGGAGAGAAAAATGACCAACGAGCTCCACGGGCCGTACAGCTGAGTCACACCGCCACACTGTAGATAAGAATTACCCATCGCTCCTAGATGTCTCTGGGGTGCAAGATAGAATGCTTGGGATCGACGTTCGCCTTCTCCTTTGGTGTGGATTGAGCCCGACCGCACGCAAGATACAAGAAAAAGCAAAGCGCTTAGTGACCGCACTGCCAACGAGCAGAAAAAGGAATACGAATTTCATAAAGATAGCGTACTACTGAGCGTTTACATGACAAGCTGAAAAACTTGTGTAGCGCAGGGGCCTGTCGAAGAATGCATGGTCAGTCACCGTAATTCAACCTCGTTTCTGAGACGCCTGTCAACAAACCGTCAAAGAGGGGAAGTACAAATGAACAGATACTCACAAGGAAAGCCATCAGTTGTTGGTATCCTGGGCCACCCGGTTGGGGACCGCCAGGCGGCATACTTGACATAGGAGGGGGTGACATCATTTGTGGAGGCGGCGGAGGCATCCCATACTGTGGGGCAGACGACTGCGGGGGCGCCATTGAAGGCTGCTGGGTGGACTGTTGAAGCAACGCAAGAATGTTCGGAGGAAGACTTCCCATTCCCTGCCCTGGTTGTGGTGTTTGAGCCTGTGGGGGCATTTGCCCATAAGGATTCGTATTTTGACTAGGTATTGCCGGATATGGGTGCGTCGGGTGTTGCATGGACGGTGGTGGGTAATATGAGGCTGCGCTTGGTGGTGGTTGGGCAATGGATGGCATAGGGAGCGAGGGTGGCGGAACTGGTTGCGTGGGTGCAGCAGGGAGAGCGGATCCGTTCTGTGGTTGCTTCAAAGCAGCCAACAACTGTTGCACCCTTCTAGCTTGTTCCAAACGATCCTCCGGTCCCTACGGTGTACCATAATGCGTGCATGCCCAAGTAAGTGACGAAAACATACCTGAGAACTAGCAGGTCCGGGAGGAGGCTGGTTATAAGCGATCACCGTGCTCGTGGGTTCGTTGAAGCTGCCACCAGCAGAGTAGGGTGGACGTGTCTCGTAACGGTCCCCGCCATATCCAGCCCTATCACTACTACGGCCTCGGCTGCCACCACGGCCACCCCTATGGTCGTCATCAAAGCTTCGTCTGTCACGGTCTCGGAAATCATCCCTACGATCCCAACCGTCGTCGTGACCCCGGCCACGACCTCTGCCTCGGGCCCGGCGACTTCGGAAGCTTGGGCCTCGGTCATCCCAGTCTCGACCCCCGTCATACCTAGGCTCACGGCTGAGTACAGGTCCAATCAGCAAAGCTTTTGAAAGAATTGGCGAAAAGTCTACCGTTGTGTAGCCGGCCCAGTTACCTCGGACTCTTCCCACGCATAGATAATATCCATAGTCCCATCTTGTAAGCCTTGATGGCGTAACCGATCAAACGCTTCGTCACAATTCTAGCTGAGCGTGAGATTGACTGCACACACTACAGTATGGCACCATACCCGCATGTCGTAGTATTCGACATATCGCTGGCTAGAGGATAAACGTGAATGACCAGGAAGCATGTAAGAGAAAGGATCACATACTCTGTGCGATCTCCAATAGGCATGACGGCCTTGACGTCCCCAAATTGCTGGAATTTACGGCGCACTTCGTTGTCGTCAATCAGCTGGCGAGAATCTTTCAACGTTACTACGAGGCAGCCTTGATATTGCTAGCCTGACGTTCAGAGGTGAATGACTACTGCAAGTCGACAACTCACTTGGTTTTTTTCCCTGTCACTGCCTCCTTGTTTCTGATCGTCACGCGGCAAGGAGTAGTGAACATCGATCTAATGCAACCCAAAAGGTCATCAATTAGACTCCAGCTGAGATATCAAAATGGTAACCCACAGGTCGACCACTAATCTCTGAACCTTGGAGGCGTTCTCTGGCCCTCTCAGCAGCCCTCAGATCGTACTGAACAGCAAGCTCTTAGCGATAGTGCAGATTATCACCTTGGACAACTTACGTAGGTAACGAAGACCATCCCACGTGTCGCGATCAAATCGAAAAAGGTCTTAATCTCACCGTGCTCTTCAAACGAGCGACGGACATCTTCACTATTAGTTTCGTACTAAGAAAGATAAAATAATTAGCACGAGCTCATACGGGGAGTGCAAGCATCGAGTTGAGTGTTGTACTCGGTGGAAACTTGCCTTGATATTTCGAATAAAGAGCGTCCGGCATGGTCGCTCGCGCTGTATGCGTTCTTCAATAATGGAATCATGGACCTTGTCATCACGTTCGCGGCGGGGATTTCTTCGAGGGGTTCGACCAAAGCCTCCGTCGTCGTAGTTAGCGTCGGAGGCTTCTAACAAGGGTTGATACAGGTGAGATCAAGAGCTTCAGAACGCAGAAAACCAAGCAAGTCGGTGGCAAAACGAATGAAGGCATGTAACGCATCGAGTCGCAGAGCAAAATTCCTTGGGGAAACTCAAGGTCCCACATCGCCCAGGACGTCATGAAACGAACGAATAACTTCGACGAACTCATTTCCTGGCATTTTGCTGAATTGTCCAACTTCACTGCTTTCGCTAATGAATAGCTCAAAGCTCGCGACGAAGGCTCTTAATGCCGCTAGGCCACTAGAAGAAACCCGACAAAGAAGGCAATGCCGGGCTGCCAGTTTTCCCCACTTTAACTGCGGCTCAACTGATGCGACGATGCACGACAATAGCCTATATTCGCACAGCATGTTCAGTCTCAATTTCAAGCGCACCTTCGAGATTGCCGTAACCAAGAGTATACCCGTCTGACGTGCTCTGGGTAGTGTACTGAGTCGAGGGAGTTGCACCTGCATAACTGCCACTTCCATTTTGATAGAAATGGTCTTGGGGGCCCGTGTCATAGGTATTGTATGGGGCGACGTCGGCTTGATGTTGACTTTGATCATAGGAATTAGAAGGAACGTTGTCATAGCCACCATGAAAGCTGCCTCGACCGCGACCGAAGCCTCTCCCACGTGGAGTGCCGCCTCTGTGACTGTAGGATCTATCGGGTCCTGGTCCACCAGGAGTACCACCTCTTCTATGCCCGCCATCATAGGCTCCACCGGCGTAAGGATGATGGCGATTCATTTCCGCTTTCACTTCTTTCTGCTCTTTTCAGGGCGAACGAGGACTGAGCAGGCGAGCTTAACAGGCGAAAAGGACTGAAACAGCGAGAGAATCGTGTGCAGAGGACACTGAGAGAAACTTTCTGGACGGTGTAGCTTAGCCTAGGACAAAGGAGTAAACGCAGGGAACGATGATGGCGGTCGCAAGCAGAGTTGGAGGGGCGCAAATTTTGCACATGTGTGCCCGTGGGAACAAATGGTTATGTAAGCGACAGTCACCGTCCTGCACAGCACGCGGCAACTCGTCTTTGCTCGGAGCCCATTCCTTCGTTTCCTGACCGCAGCCCATGTCAAAACAGTTCCAGTTCAAACTTGTTCTTCTTGGTATCCGTTTTCCTCATCGCTTTCCAGTAAAATTACTCATCTATCCTCTTCAGGCGAGTCGGCAGTTGGAAAGTCCAGGTAAGGTGTTGTGTTTCGTTATGGGCTCACATTTAAACGGTCCTGCGACAGCTTAGTCTTGCGCTTCGTCAAGGACCAATTCGATGACTATCGAGAAAGTACTATTGGTGGTATGCTGTTCACAGCTTGTTCTTCAACTCTCAACTCATTCCCCTTCCAGCCGCGTTCTTGACGCAGACAGTCACCCTAGACAATCAGACAACGGTGAAATTTGAGATTTGGTATGCACATAGTCCGAGTGATTTGTTTCGATGACCGACTACTTTAGGGATACTGCGGGTCAAGAACGATACAAGGTATGTTGGAACCTTACAATGGTGTGATATGGAGTGTCTGATAGCGCTCGGATTCGTTTCCAGTCTCTCGTACGTCCATTGTATTTCGCCCCCTTACAGCAGGCGTAAACAGCAATTCCAACGCAGGCTCCTATGTACTATCGCAACGCAAATTGCGCAGTGGTAGTTTACGATATCACTCAGGCGTCATCGCTCGAGAAGGCACGGAATTGGATAAGGGAACTTCAACGTCAAGCCGATCCATCTATAGTGATCGCCCTCTGCGGAAACAAGGCTGACCTTGCTGCGCGTCGACAGGTCACGCAAGACGAAGCTCAAAAATACGCAGAGGAAGAGGGCTTGATGTGGAGCGAAACTAGTGCCAAGACAGGGGAGGGTGTCACAGACATATTTACAGCCATTGGTATGTATCAACTGGTCCTCCATCTCATTGTAAACTTAGCGACTGCAGCCAAGAAATTACCACTTACTGCACCCCCTTCATCGCGGACGGCTGGCTCTCGTGGGGGACCTGGGGCAGCACGGCAGGCTATTGATCTCAACAAACAGACTGCCTCTCAGAATTCTGGCGAAGGTTGCAACTGCTAGCCGCAAGGCTTATCTTGCTCCACCATTCTTCCCCTCAGGCTCCACTTTAATGTCCCTCTTTTACTCCACATGTAACATAACATACATTGCGACGTGCTGAAACTTGGGTAATAGCCATGCTGACGATCTCAGCACGAAATAGAGTTGCATGCTTCTAGTTTTGAGCTCAAGCAAGCCGATGTTCATGAATAAGGACCTCGAAAAGACGTTATGAACCTTGGCTGTTCAGCCTCTTGTTTGCGGCCCACCGCATCGGCCAGTCGAACGGCATGGAGTTCATTGTCAATAGAAAGCTCAGACTTGTCGCACATATTGCGTAACGCCGTGGGAGTCTACTTGCGAGCGCAAGAGAGGTGTAGACAACGCCCCTGGATATGATGGGCCAGCGGTGCGAAGGGAGCCAAAATTACGAAACGCCGGAACATTTCCACCAAACATTCAAGCTGGGGATTCCATCCCGCCCTGAGATACTGTGGACGTGTGACCAATGCATCTCCGACCCTGATCAATCAGTCGACGAATCCAACACTTTCGTCTGCTGTTACATACATCACCGCCGCCAAGCGATATCGTCGTGGATGTCAGAGAAAAAAGGGCGCTGCAGCACCTCGGGTACATCTACGCCCTGTCAGCCAGCCGAGACAGTCGTCTTGATTGACAGTGGTGTAGGGCGTATGCCATCAAGATGTAAAACTGCCCAGCCGGACCGTCCGGTGTGCGTGGCGAGCTGGGTTGGTACCTGATTGCAAATTTTTGTCCGGGTCAAAACGTGTGGGTTTAGTCGTCAGAAGACGTGCTTACCATCCTGGGGCACAGCGACCGCTTCGTTGTCCACAAGCGACCCTTCGATGCCCAAGCTAGGCGACAGCTCCAAGGCAGCTTCATCCGAGCTGACAGTAATCGTCAAAGGCAGTACGTGATCGTCCACACCATAAGGATAGGGATGATGATGCGACTCTCCATCAGGCAACGGGCTTGAGAGCTGGGTAAGCTGTAATCCTCCAAGCTGTGATAGAAGGGGAGGTGGGGGGAGGTGGGATCCTCTCGCCCTGTGAGTGAACGGGCTCTCAGGTGTGGGCGGGACACGAACAACTCCCACATCAAAGGATCGCTCTCGATCTGACAAGCTGAGAGACAATCCATCATCGTAATTTCGGGCTTCGTCACCGAAGGCTTTATATAGCACGGGATTTGTCGGGGATATGAGCTGGAATGCCAGGACCTGTTTCAGTGGCTTGAGATAGGAATTGTCTGATCACGAACCTTGCGATCTGCATCTGATACAGGAACGAATGAGTTACAAACGGCGGAGAGAAAGCGATCACATGGCGATGATGTTTCATCTGAATACTCCATGATCCTGTTCCTGCTCAGAGGCAGGACGAATGAGCTTGGTATCCACCCAATGCGATCGTCACAGGGGCGTATAGCTGCCCACCATCCCGAGCGCTCTTGTTTGATGATAGTCAATATTTCATCCTTGTGGAATGGCAAGTGGACAGGATCTGAGGATTCAAATTCGTGCATGCATAGGACATGAAACAGGTATTTGGGACTGTCAGTTCTTGGTGTTATTGCAGAAGGGGTTGTGCTCTTATCGGCAGCGGAAGAGGAACCAGAAGAAGAGTTGGACGAGTGCCTCATGAGCAGATGTGCGTCGGTAGAGATACGCAGGGGTCTGCGCCGTGGAATTGGAAGGCTATCATGCAACGTTGACATATGTTGTACCTAGGAGGAAGTGATGTGCGCGTAGAGACGCCAGGGATGCGCACTTTATAAACTATTCCTGTAACTGTGGCCGGACGTCCATGTCAACTGTGCAGTGTGGGACATGGGGAATGGCATACCATCTTGGCTAGCCAACGCGGACGATCAGGCCACACTGGGAACCAGGTCCGGGCCGAGCCAGGCTGTTACAACGCACACTTGGATAGTACGTGGCATACAGCTGTAAACCTCGATCGAACATCGTATGGCCCACTGAGAGTACAGCAACACTATTGAGATTGGCACACACCAGAGATTCAAACGACCAGTGGTGGTGTCCCACTCACGATATCGGACCGGACCGAGCCGGCTGGTCTTCTGATTGCCTGCGCACTGGCAAGCCAGTGGCAAGTGCAGCTTCCGAGCGGCTCTCAGCGATGCCTACCTCTACTTGGAATTCCGCAAAGGCAAAGGCATGGCTCACCGCCTTTGCACGTCAAATGACGCTCACTCCCTTGTTCTGTACAGGTGCAACTTCGGTGGGTCCTGGTTTTGCAAAAGTGTGGACGTCAGGAAGTCATTGATGAGCCAGGCTCTCCGTCCAACGCCTCCGAACAGTGCAGCAGAAACGGGAGGCACTCGCCAAGAGTTCCCGTCGCGACATTGCGCTCTCATTGGAGAAGGGAAAGATCGAAAGCGCGCGGATTAAAGTCGAAGCAAGTGCGTCCTCGGTCCGATTTTCGCAGGAGCACGTCATGCACACCGTTGTCCGCTTCCTCAGTCATCAATGAGGACGTGAACCTCGAACTCTTGGAATTGTTGGAGCTCTACTGTGAGCTCTTGATAGCCCGCTTCGGGTTGCTCGATCAAAAGTGAGTCAGTGCACCACAAGCATACGATTGGCTGTCTACTTCCTCTCGCATCTTTCATAGCACGCGCGAACCTGATCAAGGCATCAAGGAGGGAGTTTGCGCCCTTATGTATGCTGCGCAGAGAACCGAGGTCAAAGGTAACCCAAGTCTTGTCGGCCGATTTTTCTGGACTATATACATTACTCGCAAGAACTGCATGTGCTACGTGAACTCTTGATGCAAAAGTACGGACGGGAATTCTCTACTGCTGTGATGGAGAACCGCGACGATTGTGTCAGCGAGCGTGTAAGTCGATGACACTCCCCGTGGCCTATCCCCTAACGTCGAGTATATATTTTGTTACCAGGTGGTGAAGAAGCTGCTCGTCGAAACACCATCAGTCCAACTGGTTGACGGCTATCTAACGGAGATAAGCAAGGCGTATGGGGTTAGGTGGCCATCTTTTGCCAACCAAGCGGTTGCCAAGGATGAGACAGGCAAACTGGTACTATGCCTGGCCGCGTCGGTTGGCACTTGACTGACTGGCCCCGTGCAGGACCAGACTCGATCACCAGAGGAATCGCCAGGGTCGCTTCCAAGCTACTCGGAAGAGAGTGCTAGTGCTCCTAAACTGCCCGATCTTCCATCTACAGAGGAGGAAGAGCAGTCAGCCAAAAGGCTGGACGGGAACACGATGGCCGCTAAAGAGAGTCCACAGGACGACTTTGAGTCTCTGGCACGTCGCTTCCAGGAACTAAAGAAACGCTAGCCAAAGCTGGCCAGACGGAAAGCAAGTGGTGGTTTCAGTTTAACTGGACTCGTGAAACAGATTACCATACCCTCTGCCATTCCAGTTGGTTCGTAAAGTTCCGTACCTTTTAATCCGAATATCTTTGCTGTTTCAACGTGTCGTGTCTTCATGGGCGATATCATGTGGCGTCCGTCCGGGCGAAGTCCGCCGCCGATTAGCCCCCGCACGTGGGAGGGCGCATATACGCGACCGGGATATGGGTATGGCTGAGTAAAGCACGAGTGCATCGGTTAAACAGTAGATGTACCCGCACACGATTCCCAGCAGACGTACATCAGGATGACAGCTGTATGGCGATCGGTGAACAGACCAAAGAGCGAGGATGCAGCATTCGACTCGACGTGGACGACGATGGACGGAATGAGGGCTCACTTGTGCAGTCGCATGGTAGCGGTCCAGCTTGCCGGACTCCGGCTATTCGGCGGTAACCGGGAGCACCCCCTGGCTGAGACATGCTCCGCGAGTCCGCGAAGGGTTAGACAAGCCAAACTTCTGGTGTTCCATGGAACGAGTTTTGAGTTTGGGATGGCGGTTGTCGGCGTGGGCCCCGTTGCGGAGACGCGCCACCGAGGAGTCCACAGCAGGCCGGTCGCTATTTTTGTGTGGACCCACTGGCCACTGACCGAACGAGCTGGGGAGTGCTCGGGCGAGTGTGCAGGCATCGGAAACCCGAGTGCATCGTCGTGCACGTCACGTAAGGATGCTCGTCGCTGAGAAAAGAACGGCGAGGCAAGCAAGTGCTGCTCGGTGGAGTTCGTGTTCGCGCGGTCGCAGCGGGCACGCGTTGTGTGACGGAGCAATGGCCATGTCCGCCGAGCTGTCCCTGTCCCCCCTCAAACCGACAATTCGGATTTATACCCATGTCCTCCGCGCTTGCCCCCAATGCTCTCCTCCACAATGTCTCCCCGCTTCCCTGGCGCCCTCGCCGATGACGCAGGCAGCGACACCGAGTCGGATCGCTACACCGACATGTCCTTTGACTCCAGCGTCGCGAGCTCCCGCACCTCGCTGGACTTGTCCATGCGCTCCGCATCTCCCACCCCCTCCGTCTTCTCCGTCACGTCCTCCCTGCGTGCACACGCATACCGCCAAGAATACGGCAGAGGCCTCAACAATTATTCAGATGTCTATCGTCTGCCAGCCGACGAGGAGGAACTCGATCGCCTTGGTCCGTTCCCCTACCCCTTCTTGCTCAATCTACCTCACCCCCTCCGAAGCCAAGCAATATGATATATTCTGCAAAGTGGTGGGAAAGTATCCCCCTCCCCTGCCGCAAATAATGGCAGACGACGGCCTCGAAGTCAAGGCCGTCCTTGATCTCGGCTGTGGCAGTGGCCACTGGTAGGCCAACATCTCTCGCTGGCAGCGTCTTTGTTCCTTCATGTTCCCCCCAGGATAATGGACGTTGCCAGAGAGTTTCCTCACTGTAGTGCCGTGGCCGTTGATCTCGTGCCCATGCAGTCCCTGTAAGCCCCGTGGTTCCGTGCGCTACCTCTTTGTTTGATCATCTCCAGATCTATGCCTCCAAATTGCAGGTGAGAATGTGCAGACACCCGTCCTCCGCACCCTGGACATTGTCCTTTGAATAGAAGCGAAGTGGACGACATTAACCTTGGACTAGAACATTTTTACGGCGACTTCAACGTCGTCCATTGCCAGCTCATCTCGTCAGGGGTAGGTTGATTCCCTCACCCATCCGCCGACCGTAAAACTATACTCGTGTGTCATCAGATCCGTGACTACCACGGTCTGATCAACCACATCAGTCGTGTCCTCCGACCGGGCGGTCTCATAGACGTTACCGAATTTCCGTTCTCTTTGGGGTTGGACAAACGCCCATTTCTCCCTCCTGCCGGGTCTTTCCACCCTCCGTGGACGCCCCTTTGGATGTCCTATGCACATCAGGCAGTCAAAGAACGGGGAGGTGACGCGGATGCATCCTCCCACTTGTATGAATGGATATCCAACCATCCCGCTTTCGAAGACGTCGTATATCGGGAATATTGGGTGCCGTGCTCTCCCTTGGTCCGTGGAAGCGATCCAGAATCAAGATTTTGGAACGAGGTTGGAGCGGTCATGAGGGATGACCTCAAGGCGAGTACGATCCCTGCCGTGGTCTTGTTAATTTTTATTTTAGTTTATTTTACCGTTATTTCCTGCAGGCGTTCCTGAGGTCTGGGCGGCCACTCCTACTTGGCAACGGCCTTTCGGTGGAGTTTGTCGACGCTATGGAACGCAATGCGAACGCAGAACTGGACGAGGCAGTAACTCCAGTTTATGTCTTGATACAAAATGTCTACGCCCGCAAGAAACAGTGACATTTCTTATTTCAAATGTGACCCCGCAGGTCGCAATACTCTTGTGCTTGCTTTTTTTTCCCGCTCGATTTGTTCAGCATTACACTCATTGTACCGTACTTGGAGCATCTGTATGATTTTACTCTACGCACCTCACACCCACGCATGTATCCAATCCAAAAGTTAATACCACCAGACTTCAGTAGAGCGCACATGGTCCGCGCAGACACTAGGCCACGCGGAATCAAGCCATTGGGTCGTGTAGGACCATCGAAAGTTTCGAAACCGAGCCAATGTTACAATAGCACTCAGAGAAATTGGAATCCTTGGAAGAACTTGAAGGATGCATTCCATGTAACGTATCGCGACGACGCACAACCGATGTGGCGGCGAGAATGATAAGCGGTGGTAATAAGATCGATTCCTAGTACGATTCAGACCGCGGGACTTTTCTGGCCGCATCAACCTTATTCCACCTGCGACCAGAACAAAGAAATTCCTCTTAAAGAAAAACGGACCATAGGTGCGGGTTAGTCTTCACCAGGTGCGAAGATAGAGCGGCGAGAAAAAATGGAATTGCGGACGGATAGAAACTTGGCTGGGTAGCTTGTGAACAAGCGTGGAGGATGGCAACACAGATAGGAGTGCCAGTTTCTCCACGATATGGTGGATTCCGCTCAATTTTCTCGCTACGCCACAGAACCCGTGGATACTGGCTCACCTGGTACCCACGGATATATACATCTTCTCGGAACAAACCTCGAATGCCCATAAAAAAACACTGACCAAAGCCCGGCGGGGTTTTGGCTTGTGACACGCATAACCAACCGACTCCTAAACCGGTTACCACGCCGTCGTCGTAAGACAAAAAAAACACGTTTTTCAAATACTAATGAAACTCTAAAAACGCGAAGAGATAAATAAGTAAGTATTCGAGATGGTGTCAACCTTGTTGGACCTACCGCCGAGGCTCATAGCCGAGCTAGTCGCGATCCGGTGACTTGATCTCGTAGACACAGGCCTTGTGGTGTGATTTCTGCACAGCACTGGGAAAGGGTGAACCACGACTTTGGTAATATGTACCGTCAGAATTTCCCATTAACCAGCAACACGAGACTACAGTCAGGCCTTCTACGGCCCGAAGGAAGCTGTGTGGTCGTTGAATGGACGAGACGACCGGCAATGTTGTCAGCGCGGCTCTGACATCAATATGAGGATGTCCAGACGGATCAGTGAAGCAATCTTTTGGAACCAGATAGCTCGAAACACAGCAGTTGTTCTGCCCTGGCCTGATCCAACCCTTCAGACAACTTCAAGACAAACGATGCGCGATGAAAAACACTTACGCACTACCATCATCCACTGGCATTAGTGACCAACGCTGCACTCTTCCTAGACGTCTGAACCCAGTGGCAGGTCATAAACCAAGTATTGTCACTACTAGTGCTTCACACCTATTGCACCGACCAAACAGGTATCAACAAAATAAACACGTTCGCTGAGCACAAGGTCGGGCTCGAGTCGCTCACCATCGTCTGCCATGGCCTTCGCGTCTAAAAAGGAGGAGGAGAGCGGCCTCAGCTCCTACTATAACAATAAGACAACCATCATCCAGGAGGCCCGCGTCTTCAATGATTCGCCCATCAGCCCGCGCAAGTGTAGAGCTCTCCTCACGAGGATCGTTTACCTCCTTTATATTGGTGAGAGCTTCAGCGCGCAGGAGGCTACTACGCTGTTCTTCGGAACTACCAAGCTGTTCCAGCACAAGGATGTAAGTCGAACAGCGCACCTATTTGGGAAAGTTGACCATGTTCCACACAGAGCGCGCTGAGGCAAATGGTGTATCTCGCGATCAAAGAGCTATCTACCGTGGCGGAGGATGTGATCATGGTTACGAGCAGTATCATGAAGGACATGCAGCCAAACTCCGAGGTCATTTACAGGCCAAACTCCATCCGTGCATTATGCCGAATCATCGATGTGAGGGCTCAGCAAGCTGATGTCACGAGTGTGGACTCACCTTTTGTAGCCTTCCATGGCGCAGGGTGTCGAGCGTTTCTTCAAGGCTGCTATCGTCGATCGGACACCCTCTATATCATCCGCTGCATTGGTTTCCTCTTATCATCTCTTCCCTAGCGCGAAAGACGTGGTCAAACGATGGGTGAATGAAGCTCAGGAAGCCGTCAACGCCAAGTCGTCTCCGTCTCTGTTTGGTTCTTCCTCGGGGGGTTACTTGAGCTTCGGGTCCTCGGGTCCTTCGAATAGCGGGTATCAACCAATACCGTCAACGAGTTACATCACGCAATACCACGCTCTTGGTCTGCTCTACCTCATTCGCCAGCAAGATAGGATGGCGGTTACCAAAATGATCCAGCAGCTTGGCGGCGGCAAATCTGGCGCTGGAACGACGTTGAAAAACCCGATGGCTCTGTGTATGCTCATTCGGTATGCTGCCAAGGTAATGGAGGAGGACCCGAAGTACGCAGCCTGTCCTGGAGAGATGAGAGTCCTGACCTCATCGCTATCTAAGCATACAAAAACAGATTCTTGACCTGCTCGATGGTTGGTTACGACATAAGAGCGATATGGTAAACTTCGAGGCTGCCCGCGCCATCTGTGAAATGAAGCACGTAACTGCTGCACAACTCGCCAAGCCTATTGCGGGTTCGTTTTCTCCTCTCCGATGCAGCGACTCGTTTATCAATGTGTCTTGTAGTCCTACAACTATTTCTTTCATCCCCCAAACCTGTCTTGAAGTTCGCTGCAACCCGTACCCTAGCCACACTTGCTCTAACACACCCAGCAAGCGTAGCTGCCTGTAATGTGGACCTTGAAAATCTCATCGCTGACCCCAACAGGAGTGTTGCTACGTATGCAATCACTACCCTTCTCAAGGTACGGTTGCGCTCGCCCTCGGTTTCGTAGTGTTTATGCTTCTCCAGACTGGCAATGAAGCCTCGGTAGATCGACTTATGAAGCAAATCACAGGCTTCATGTCGGAGATAAGTGACGAGTTCAAAGTCATCGTCGTTGATGCCATCCGTTCCCTCTGTCTCAAATTTCCCTCGAAGCACGTCTCGATGCTTGCCTTTCTCTCTGGTGTCTTGCGCGATGAGGGTGGCTATGAGTTCAAACGGGCCGTGGTGGAAGCCATGTTTGACATGGTCAAGTACATCACAGACTGCAAGGAACAGGCGCTTTCACACTTGTGCGAGTTTATCGAAGACTGCGAATTTACGAAACTTTCCGTCCGTATCCTTCACCTGCTCGGCGTCGAGGGACCGAAGGCTCCTCAACCCACAAAGTACATCCGGTATATTTACAACCGTGTAGTACTGGAGAACGCGACAGTTCGTGCAGCTGCTGTGTCAAGTCTCGCGAAATTCGGTGTCAACGCCATTGATGCTGGCCTGCGACGCAGCGTTGGGGTATTGCTCAGCAGGTTGGTCGTTGCAATTTTAATCGAGTGCGGCTGACGACTTTTGTAAGGTGTTTGGATGATGTAGACGACGAGGTTCGCGACCGCGCAGCCATGTATGTGAGGGTCTTCAAGGAGAAGCCACTCGCAGATGTATACGTAAAAGAAGGTATGCTTTTACTGTATATACCGGAACGCAATTGGCGACGGTCAGCTTTAACAGAATCCGTATTTTCTCTGTCTGCACTGGAGTCGAAACTTGTTGGATATATCAATGATCCTGCCGCTGCTGCTCAACCATTTGATTCATCTTCAATACCGAAAATTAGCCGCGCCCAGTTGGCAGCGGAAGCGAGCCGTAAGGACATGTTATCCTGTGTGCCATGTTTTAATCTTGTGAATATTTCAAGGCCCGAGCACATTGGACACGATTGCTGTGCCCACGAGAACTAATGCGACACCCCCACCTCCGACTGCCGAGGAGAAGCAGTCTACTTATGCACAACAGCTAGCCGAAGTTGCTGAATTAGCAAACATGGGCCCTGTTCTCAATAGCAGCTCGAAGCCGGCACAGCTGACTGAGACGGAGACTGAATACCAAGTGACATGTGTGAAACACATATTCAAAGAGCATATCGTGTTTCAGGTACGCAGTCGAAATGGACGATAACTGCCACGACGCTGATTCCAGAGCAGTTCAATGTATCAAATACCCTTCCGGACACCGTGTTGGAACAGGTGTCTGTTATCATGCAGCCTCAGACAGAGTCGGGGCTGACGGAAGACTTTATCCTCACTGTTCCGACACTGACATCAGCGACGTCGCCAAGCATTGTCTATGTTTCCTTTACGCGCGACTCGCCGGAGGAATATGTCACGGCGTCGTTCCAATGCGTGCTCAAGTTTATCAGTAAAGAGCTTGATCCCTCGACAGGGGTGCCTGAAGAAGAGGGATATGAGGACGAGTATCAGCTGGAAGAAGTGGAGCTCAGTGCCGGAGGGGACTACATAATACCGAGTTATTCCTCGTTCTCGTCGGAGTGGGACCGACTGCGTTCAGGTGCGGCTGCCACCGAGACGTTCACTCTCACTGCCATGGAGAGTATCAAAGGTGCGCTGGGTCGTGTTCCTTGATGCGTAGTCAACGGCCACTGATGATTCCAATCATTCCAATCATGGCATGCGCGCGTTCGCACGGTCATGCTGACTCTCACTGGTTTGCACAGCCGCCTGCGATTCGATCATTGATATCCTCAACATGGAGCCGCTTGGGGGCACTGAGACACCGGGTTCGGCGTCGGTCCACACACTGCAACTCTCTGGGTTGGTTACGGGCGGGGGTGGAAAGGTGCTTGCGCGATGCCGGATGACGTTCTCCCAGGGCCAGGGAGTCACGCTCGAGCTCGGTGTGCGTGCAGAGCAGGAGAGCGCGTGCGCGCTGGTCGTGTCTGCGATCAGCGGTTGAGTCGTATAGCCTTGTTGGCGACGGGGGCTGTTGGGTAGATATGACGGCGTGGAAACCTTTGCATGCGACGCTGAGACCTGACCATGAACAAGACCGAGCCGTGTCCTTGATAAAAGCCTTCATCGACGTCCGTGGCGGTGCCAGATCTCCCGCCGGCCGCGAGCGATTCGGAGCCCCCAAATACAGGACGAGCGCGGCCAGCTCAGCATCGCGGCCATGCCTGCCCCGCCGCTGCCCACCCCCAGGGTGATCCACGTCAACACCAGAGGTGCTGTCATCCTGGCAGAGGAGTCCCCCGAAGTGTGTGCGACCCGACGCGGTTCCAGTTTGGTTTGCTGACAGGTGCTCTCAAAGACCCGGGACAGCAGAGGCATCTACCTTCCGAATTACATCGAGCCTGTCTCCCACATCGCCGTCGACGTACGCTCGCGCTCTCTCGGTCGTGGACTTCATTGATGTCGTCTCTCAGATCGGTGGCTCCCTCGCCAAGGTAGTCTATTTCACCCGTTCGCCCGAAGAGCCCCCTTCGCCGTCCATCGCCGCCACCCATGGCAGCTCGTCTGAACCCAGCAGCCTCTCCATCTCGGGGGCCGGCTCGCCGTCCTCGAGCTCGCGTTCGCCACACATCCCACCCAGTTCGTCCCACACGCGCAACGGCACCCTCACCCCTCTCGTGCTCGAATCCCATGGCAATGGCCACCACGACGCTCTGGACACCGACCTGCTGCGCTCCACGATCCTCCAGCGCACGACGCGGGTCCACCACATTCCCGGCGGCTCGATCAACTTTGAGCGCTTCGAAACCTCCAACATATCCGGCCTCATTACGTTCGTGTCCGAGCTCATCAGTCGCTCCGCCGTCGCGAACGGCGTCTCCATCGAGGAGATGCGCCAGGGTGTCAAAATCGTGGCGACCGGGGGCGGCGCGCACAAGTTCGGGGAGCTGTTCGAGAGAGAGCTGTCCGTCGAAGTTATCCGCGAGGACGAGATGGAGTGCCTGATCGAAGGGATGAAGTTCATGGCCATGATCCCGGAGGAGGTATACTACTTTTCGGACGAACTCATCTCGGAGTTCTCCCATCCGGGCGCCACCCGAGGCACCGCTGCGAACGCGGGTGGAAAAGCGGGTGGGAGAGTGGTGATGTCCACGACGGCTGCTGATCAGCCCGTGCTGGAGCGACCGTCGCCCAATCCGCCCAGCTATGCGATCATGTTTGAGAGCGGCGAGCCCTCGGCGGAGCTCCCGTGTCTGCTGGTCAACATCGGTTCGGGGGTGTCCATCATCAAGGTCGATGCTGACGGCACGTTCGAGCGTGTCAGCGGCACGAGCTTGGGTGGCGGTACCTTGTGGGGCTTGTTGAGCCTGCTTACGCCCGCGCGGACGTTTGATGGTGAGTATGGGAATGAGCGAGCTCGTCGTCGGCCGACACTTGTTTTTCTCCTTGGCAGAGATGCTGGCCCTATCGGAAGAGGGGGACAACTCGGCGGTGGACATGCTTGTCGGCGACATTTACGGGACGGATTACAGCAAGCTCGGGCTCAAGTCAACGACGATCGCGAGCTCGTTTGGTAAAGTGTTCAAGCATACAGGGGAGGGAAAGGCGAGTGGCGAACGCGGGACGTTCCGGGCAGAAGACATCAGCAAAAGTCTGCTATATGCGGTGTCGAACAACATTGGACAGATTGCGTGCGTGGGTGGCTGTTCTCGGACCTTGGTCGAGATTGACTGATGGTCTGGTCCCTGCAGGTATATGAACGCTGAAAAGTATGGTTTGGACAGGATCTACTTTGGGGGCTGCTTCATTCGAGGTGAGACATGTTGATTCTGTACGTATGAGTGCTCATCATGCCGCAGGACATGCGACCACCATCACGACGCTCTCGTATGCGATACGATTCTGGAGCAAGGGCCAAAAACGTGCGCTCTTTTTGAGACACGAGGGCTTTTTGTATGTGACTGGCTGGCGTGTGCTGCCATCTCTGACGCTGGCACGGATGCAGGGGTGCGATCGGCGCATGGATCAAGAACATTGATACGGAAGACCAAGGGGCACCGAACGGCATGAGCTCGTCGTCTGGGTGAGTTACAGCCACGTTGGGTGCATGCGGATTTCTCACATGGTGGCATTTGGCCAGGCCCCGCTAGCGCACGAGGTCTCCCAATGGAGATGGATTTCTCATCACCACTATAAATACCCTATATGCGCTCCCACCGCCATGGACCGGTGGAGGGCCACATTTATGTATGTGGTAGCATGGAGAAGAGAAGCGACTCTGTAATCGTGTCTTACGTCATGTGGGCTGTTGGGATTATATACTGTACAATGTTCTGATGCGGTGTGCACATAGGCTGGGGTGTTTCAAGGTTGCCGTTGCAGCCACAGCATCCGACTGGAGGGCTGTTCATGCTGTCTGTGAGCGCACGACGGGCGATGGTGGAAGGGCGAATGGAACACGGATATGAGGGCGCACGTTGGCATGCGTGCTGAGGCAGATATCGAGAGCCTGGCTGGCATCCAGTTCTGGCGTGCCAGCGGGAAGACCGAGTGAAATTAAATTGGCATCAGATAGGCACGATGACGTAATCACTATAATACCACGTGCCACTACCTTGAGCTCGTGAAAAAAAGAGAAAAAAGAGGAGAGATGGGAGCGATGAGGGCGTGCAGACAGGCTTGTGGGCATCGCGAGCCTGTGCGGGGTCTGGAGGGGTCGGGAGAGGGTGGTGGGTGGCCGTGTGAACATGGAGGTGTTAGCACCAAGATGTTTAAAAAAGGTGCCGATATGGAATATTGCCAGAGCCCGATATACAGAGCCTTTGTCATGTCGCAAGCTTGACTTTCCTCTTCTCCTCTCGACCCCATGGACCGCCCCCGAAACGCATCTCCCGCTCTCGCTGCACACAGGGCGCTCCACCACAGGCCGGCCCCGTCCCCTGCCCTGCACAGCGCCGCATACGATGGGGACGAGGACAGACCGTCTCCCATGGAGGAAAAGCCATCTGGGCCAGGGATGGACGGGCACCACGACGGCGACGACAGCGAGAGGCTGTCGCACAAGAAGCCCCGCCATCGCCATAGCCCGACACAGCTGGCCGCGCTCAACGCGCTGTTCGACAGAGGCGAACACCCCACCCTAGACGAGCGCACGGAGCTCGCTGAGCGACTTGGAATGTGAGTTTCCATTTTTGGATATATCTGTCTTATCAATTTATTTCCCTTGTCTGATGTCGACATGCGTCGTTGCCATCGCTCCAGGCAGACCAAGACCGTCAGCGCCTGGTTTCAAAACAAGCGTGCCTCCACCAAGAAACGAAACAAGCCCGCCCCCGCAAACCTCCCTTCGATCGCAAACCTCCTCAACGCCCCCCATCCCGCGCAGCACTCGCCACAGCCCCCCCACGCCCCGTCGCCGCGCAAGTCCAGGCAAAAGGACCTCCATCTCAACGACCACATTCTCGCAGACCCCCTCCCCAGCGTGCCCCGCACACAGGACATCTCCCAGGAGGCCGCTCTCGAGAGCTCGTTCTTTGCTGGCCCCTCCGAGTGCTTTCCACAGGAACGCTTCATCTTGTCCCACCATCGTGGGCGTGATTCCGAGGAGGGGGCTGTTCCTCAATTACGTAACTCTGGCTCGGACCGTGTGCTGCCTGATACAGACAGTCGTTTCGTGTCCGAGAATGATGTCCTCCCGCCCCGAAGAGCTCGCAACGATGTGGCAAGAACGCGCACGTCGCCAGAGCAAGCAGAAGAGCTGCGCCGTGCTTACGCCCACGACGACCACCCCACTCGCGAGCAGCGGCAGCAACTTGCCGACAAGATTGGCATGTATGTCTTCCCCGGCCCAAACCTTGTTTCGCGTGGCTCACGTTCCTTTTAGGCACTTGAAAAGCGTCACCAACTGGTTCCAGAACCAACGCAGCCAAGCAAAGAAACAGAGAGAGCTCTCCTCTTTTGTCCCACCTGTTTCTGTTCGACCGTCTACAGGCAGTCGCGATGGCTTGTCGACATCACGCATGCCCCTTCCCCCTCGATCCCACCACCCTTCCTTGATAATCCCGGGTCTCGACCCTCGTCCTGCGTTGCCAAAGCTGCTGTCTACAAGCATCGACGACTATCGCGAGCCGTCCTCCTCTCAAAGTAGGACATCCTTGCCACCTTCCTTGAGCTCGCGGATGTCTTCTCCGCGAACACGCACGAGCGTCGCTCCCTATGCTAGGGACTCGAAAGACCTTCACATCGATGAGGGCAGACACTGCGATAACAGCAGTGAGAGCACCAAGGCTGAGGATCCACTCGCGCGTCCTCGTCGGTCTCGTCCGGAGCCCCATCAGTTGGATGCGCTCAAGAAGTTGCTCCATCGGACACTCACGCCTTCGATGGAAGAACGAAACGCGCTCGCGTTGGAAGTCGGCATGTAAGCTTCACTGAGCACGAGTTTCGAACGAGCTACTCACCGTACCCAAGGGACGTTGGCAAGGTGACAAATTGGTTCCGCAATATTCGCCAGAACGCCCGTAAGCGAGGAAAGCGTTCAAGGGCTTCTGCTACGAGCGCCAATCTCCATGAATACGAAGTCTCTTCTGGCTCTTCCGTGTATGACGACGACGACGCCATGGATCTCATCCACGGGGATCTCGTGGATCAAGAGATGGATGACCGGAGCGATGAGGACTATCAGGAGGCCGTGACCCCTTTTACTGACGTGTCGTCGTCCCCACCTCCAAACAAACAGTCAAGACCGCATCTTCCTGCAGATGACGGAGTGGAACCCATGGACGTCGACCTTGTCAAGCCGTCTGGTTTCCAGGAATTCAGAAAGGTCGTTGGGATGACCCCTATAGGTGGCTCAAGCGATTACGACCTGGGGATGAACGCTGTGACATGCTCTGGCGTAAAAGTTGAGGATGCGCTTCTGTTGCTGAGTTTTCATCAGCATGCTGTCCACTAGGCGTGTAGGTGTGTCATCGGTGTCCACGGATATACTGGACGGCTCAACTGACACGTAGCATCAGCCCCCTGATGCGCTCGCTTCGATTCTCCCATTATGTATCAAACCACCTGTTTCCGTCGCTTGTGGCCCCGGTGTTGTTCCATTCCAGCCAGCACGTCGACTTTTTTGTGTACTTTTTCCCTCCAGCATATCCATTATTATTGATTAATTGTTCACTCTATTTATTCTCTATTCAGCCAACTTTTGAAAGCGATTGCATCATCCAACCCAGTGCTGCCTGCATATAGTGTCTCATATAGTGTCTCACCAAAATGATCTCACTTTAGCATCTTTAGATCACAAGTAACACGTCGAGTACAGAAACATGCGACACTCGCTGTTTTCCCCCAACTGTGTAGGTAAAAGACATCTTGAAATGAACAGTCTCTTGAGCTGCGAGTTCGACACGCAGCGGTGATACTATACTGAATTGCGTCTCGCGCTCCGACCCTTTCTTGCAGCTTTGCTCTTATTTGCGTTTGGACCATCGATGGTCAGGCTGGGCAGCTTTCCTTCCTCTTCCCAGCGGTCCAATGTCTCGACCGCCGCCCGATACCCCTTCTTCTCGATCTCGTCGTACTTGCCGAACTGAAGGGTGCCGTACTGCATGTGTGTGCGTGTGTTTGTGTTCGTTATATGGCGAACGCGGGCGCGAGCTCACCTCCTGGACGGGCATCTGCATGTACAAACATCCGCGGGTGACCTTGGCCTCCTCGAGCGTGCGGACACTCGACACGCTAAAAGGCGGGGGTGATGGAATCGTCAGCCGACATGTCATGCTTGTTCGCAAAGAGAGACTAACTAGGCCAGTCGACTCTGTATCTCGGGTATCGCCGGTATGTTGCGCATGGTCGAGAACGGATTCCATCTGTTCAAAAGGAGCCACCATCCGGACAGGGAATCACCAAAGTTTCGTGGCGAGTTGTCGTCCGTCTTGAGAAAAAAGACTGAGCGAATGCGTCAATCGCGACGGCGAGAGTGAACCTACCGAGCCAACGTCTGCTGCGATTACAACGCTCGCTCCCATAGAGAACATCGTCGATACCTGAAGGACAACGAAAGTTGGTGCGAGAGGCTAGGAAAACGATCCCTGCAACTCACAGGCAAATTGTCGACTAACAGCAGCAAACCAGGTCAGTTTGGCACAAGGAACAAGTTGGGCAACTTACGATAGCCGCCGTCAACAAGCATGCTACCATTGTCGCACAACGGGGGAAGCAAACCAGCCAACGTCATTGAGGCACCTAATGAACCAATAGAACAAAGAATCGCACATGTGGAGTGCCACAACGTACGGATAAATCTCCATGCATAACCAGTCTCGTGTATCTCCATCCGCGACGTGATAATGTTAGTGGTATTGCAATAATATGGAAGCCACATGTCCTCAATGTGCAGGTCGTAGAAGGCCTGGTATTGTTCAGCACCGCCTTGTGGAATAGTGTAGTTCATTACCTTGTAAATAGCGCGGTTAAACTCGTGTCCCTGTTCAAAGAACCGCTGATCATGAGGGTTTTTTGTCTTCAGTATGAAAAACATACCGTCGTATATGCCACTAGTGGATAAGTGACATCGGATAGCACTCTCCAAACATTACTCATTCGACTGCTAAACTGCTTTGCCCGACGGGCACTCATGATTATGTCACAGTCGCGCGCATAGAGCCCCGCGATGAAAGACCCTATACTTGTCCCGGCAATGTAGTCGATGGGAACACCCCGTTCCTCTAAAGCCCGGATGACACCCTGAGGCATGAGGAAGTCCAAATTAGCATCCCCATGGAGATGGTAAAAATGATGACCCACAATATGCGACAGCCCACGCGCGCCACCACCCCCAAGTACAACTCCGACCGACATTCCACAGAGTCTCCTGGCTAGCCGCGAGAAATCATTGACCATGGGCTGCCGCTGGGGGCGTGCGTTTGCTCGTACTCTTCTGTATCTTTGGATGCCGCTCTGCACTTTATCTTTGAAGTTTTTGAAAGCAACGACCGCTTGAGGATCTTGAGGAGGCGACACCCTCGCCAAAGGCAAGACAAGGCCCTGACCATTTGAATTATTGACAGCATGTCATCCAGTAGTGAAGTACACACCGGCAATTCAACATGGGTATGTTGATGAACCCATGGTCGATTCTATATGGAACGTGACGTGAAGGGATTTGGGGCTAGACTTCATATGTACTGACCTTGAGCCACTCTCTTGTGGATCCCGGGGGAACCGATCGTTCTGGGTGGAGTAGCACAAGTTCCTTCCGAGCAGTGGTCTTTGTGGAGAGTAAGAGGCGTTCATATTCCCCAACACTCGGATCATCCCCTATAGCAACAACCATAACAAAATCCGCCTAACGGGGTTAGTAGCATTCTGGATTGATAGATTATCCCCACCTGCCGAATACAGGTTTGTGTCCAGGGACTATTGACCGGTGAATCGGCAACGTAGAGTACCGTACGATACCTTTGCTCTTGATCCGCCAGCCACGCCGCGGCTTTGAGTTTTCCCATTCTGGAGAAGGTATGCCGTCCAAGGTGTCCCGAAACGGAAGCTTGATTGAGATACGATGTCCTGGCACCCATTTCTTCCAGCGCTGCCTTGAGCTTCCGTGCAAATGTGTCAACGGGAACATGTCGGGACACTGGCAGAATGGCTACAGTCTTCAAGTTTGTGTTGTTTCGGCCTAGTTCGTCCACTGTGTTTGGACGATGAACACTCGAGGATGCATCCACTTCATCGCGTACCCGGGATGCAATGGTACGGAGAAGCCTGAGGAGTCGATAAGCGCGTTAGTATTGGTCTTGAGCCCCAACGTACTGTGCGGTAGTGCGTGGATTACTAGCAAGAAGAAAGGTCAATATGATGAGGGGTATCTGTATCAAATAAGTAGCTCACCGCGAGGAGATCGCATTGAAAAGTGTTTGGGGCATGCGAATTAGCTCCGAGTCGCGTATAGCATGCATCGTTGTTCGGCGTTGTGAGTTAGTGATCACGTCGAGCTCTCCAACTGTGTCCCCTTGACCATATTCACCGGTAATTGTTACCTTTCCGCTTTCTCCCTCGGTTATGGAACGTAACCGCCCATTGATGACAATATAGAAGCTATCACTGACGTCCTGTGGCCTCCAAAGAACTTGACTGGCACTGACTTGCATCCAGTCCAATGAAGCATCGATTTGCAGCACTAAAACAAAGTAAGATGACGTTCTCTGTAACTAATCACGAAGATGCGTACCGAGTGGAGACAACAATGAAATCAACCTCTTTGCGAGTGTCAGCTGCACAATAGGTCGCTTCTCCAACAACCGTTCCAAGGCTTTGGCAGGCAAAAAACCAGCATATGTGTCTGTCTTGGCCTGGATATCGACATACGAAGGTGTGCTACACAGCGAAGCTGATACAACGTCAGCTGGGGGCGCGAGAACGAAATACTACATACCAAGATACCCTGCGATTCCCCCTGGTTTTACGGTGAAGAGGAGTTTGCGAGCCTCTCGCTTGCCAGTATCTGTCCTCGTGTGATCGTATGTAAATATGGAATCTGTATCGGAACCTGATGCCTTGAATTGTGATGCCAGGGGAGCAGGACATTGCGACTCTGCCGGAAGGAGTATATCTAAAAATCCCTCGATGACATAGTATAGACCTGCCCGCTTATCAGCGCCTCGGCGTACATCTGGAAGAGAGAAATCCGACCTGTGTTACGTTCACCCGCTTTCACGAGGGTGGAGCCGGCAGAGAAGAACAGAATTTCCACCTCATTGTCTAGGCCGCTCATATAGCCGGCAGCATTTGAAGAACTCCCGGTTACACTAGATGTGCCGTCATCACCGGAATCTAGAAGAGAGAGAGATACAAAAGGAGAGGGGAACGTTCCCGGCGGTGACTTTGATGCATCAAAGGGCGGAGAAGCTGGCGAAGCTTCGATAGACTCTCCTCCACTCATAGGAGGTTGCAACAATCCAATGGATTTTGCGATGCAGGACATGACTTCTGAGCGGAGGTCGAATTCATCCCCTAGGAGACGGGCCGTGAATGAAACATTCTTAAAGGTGGCGATACGGGGCGTATTCAAGATGCTGAATGTACGAGAGTTGGATCTGTAGCCGTCACCGCCCTGGCCAGTTGAGGTCAAGAGGTCGCCTGCTTGGACTTGCTGACGTGCTCGAAGTGGGAAAGTACGCATAGATATAAGTCCCACGGGACTTTCAGCGAGCCTTTCCTTTGAACTGCTGTGAACTTTTCCAGATGCAAGTATGTGAGGCGAGGGCTCGTGGCTAAAGTAGTCGCTCTCGGAATCAGATTCTTGCACTGAGACATCATCAAAACGCTGGCGTAAAGAATGGAGTCCACCGCCTTCGTAGAATGAGTTCGGCAGTGGATGGCATGCGATTTCGTTAATGGCCTTTTCGGTGCGGAGGACTTCCGTGGTTAGTCCCAAGTATTTGTGAGCAGCGTTGAAGGTTACTCGCGAGAATCTCGTCAAGATCACTTTCACAACAATGTTATCTCGGAATCGGATCTCTGACTGATGATTCATACCTTGGACAATGTGACCTGTCGCTTTTGGGAACTTCTTGGTCACTCTTCGGAATGCCTCGGCCGGGATAACTGCAAGTGTACTGTCTTCTGTCGCTCGTCCCACAATGCCGTGGCGAAGTGATTGGTGAATAGAATCTGACCGCAAGGGTGAGGGGGCATTTGAAGGACTGTGGGATCGCCTGGCATTCGTTGCGCCTAAAATCGATCCCGCTGGGAGAGCAGTCGATCCTGAAGACGAGACCGACGCCGTCCGGTGGCGAGAAAGAGGTGTAGGAGAGGATTGCTCGGATTCAAGGTCAAAGTGCGACACATCAGTGTTTATTCGTTCGACGTGTTTTCGCGAAGGAGTGGGATGCACGGAAGAGTTCACGGAGGGTATGTGCCGTGCGTCTTCCTGCCAACTCAACTTGATCTCATCCGTGAACAAACTAAGGATGCTGAAAAGGCTAGACAGAGTGCCTCCACTTCGAACTTCGTTGATTAACTGATATCCGTTCATGTCTTCGTCGTCCCAGGAACCATTCTGTGGCGTCGTCTGGACAGTTCGTGCGAATACTTGGACGGTTCCATCGA
Source organism: Boletellus ananiceps (assembly GCA_038089975.1). Lineage (NCBI taxonomy): Eukaryota > Fungi > Basidiomycota > Agaricomycetes > Boletales > Boletaceae > Boletellus > Boletellus ananiceps. The sequence continues at coordinate 7,361 of JBBPLV010000028.1, read as the reverse complement.
CGACACAGTAGAAATTCCGATCTTGATCGAGTGATATGCTGTCTCCCGCAATGAGCCGCCTAGTCTGCAAGTGCCTTGCCAATTCATGGAAGACCTGCCAGGAATTTGGATGAATGGAAGAGGACTAAATAAACGAGGTAATACTGACTGGTTTCTCAAGGAAACCGAAGACGCGTACGGCTTGTAGGAAGTCGTCCAAATAATTATGGAACGCCGGCGGTGGTTCCGCGTTATTGACATCCGGATGGAGAGCATTGACGTCTGGTTTAACGAGCGGTGGTTCTTTGAGCTGAGAGTAGGTATTGAGATATCGCAAGCGGATCCAGTAATTCAAAGCGACTGCTGACGCAGCGAAGAGGAACGCAAAGGACCAAAAGTTCAGCTAGACACAGGGAAGATCAGAAGCCTGTCTGACACGCGACTGGGGAAAAGCTGACCGTGAGCGTCATGGAATACGAGAGTACGAAGTAGATCAAGCGGGGAACCGAGATGGTCGCAAAGGTGACGAGCGACTTGACCCACGAAAGCACCCATACTGTGTGGGACGTGTTCAATTCTTTTGCACTGGATGCATCAGGCTTAAATACGTACGAGTTACCCAGAAACATGCCGACAACAGGGAGAGAAGAGGGTGTCTTCCATCGTACTCTGGAGGGGGAGGAGGGGTCTCCAGCATGGTCATGGTTCAACCCGAGACTGCTGGTGAGCCTGGGCGTCGAGGTGGTCGAGGTTCCTTTACATGTGTGCCTCTGCCGACCAGCCTTGTAACTCGTGGCTGTGTTGCAACGCTCTCCCGCAATGTCGACGCCATCTTCTGCAGATCTCCAGACCACGTCCGGCGTCGAGCGCGACAGCGAACAATCGTTGGACGTCCAGGCGCTGAAAGATGTAGCAAAGAAAGCTCTCGTGAATGCGCTTAATTCGGCAAGTTTCCTTGCCTCTCGTGACCCCCCTCGTGCTCACAGATCTTCTAGGTGAATGGTGCAAAGACGCTCGTGCTTGACGCGACTCTTTCCGGGCCCCTGGGACTTGTTACGGAAGTTGCGCTCTTGAAGGTGTTTTCTGTCTGAACTGCACATCATATTAGCGTTGATCACCCGATAGAATCATGGTGTCGACAAAATGTTCTGGCTCGAACCTGGCCCCCTGACCTCGACCACTACGAACGTGATTTATCTATGCAGACCTCTCATCAAACATGTGAAAATAATCGCGGGTTAGTGGTATCCGCTCCTGTGCGCCATCTCTGCCAACAGAATATTAGACCAGATCAAGAGGTCTTCCAAGGAATCTCACAAGTACAGATACACGTTATTCCTCGTTCCCCGGACCTCAACCCTTGTTTCTCGGATACTGGAGGAGGAGGGTGTACTTGGCGACGTGACCATCTCGTCGTACAACCTGCAATTTATACCTGTTGAGGAAGATGTCATTTCACTCGAATATGATAGTGCATTCAAAGAGCTATGGGTGGTCAGTATGCCTGAGCTGATGTGCGGGATCTTGTTTTCATCGTTCCTCACAGGATGGTGATGAGACCATCATATACAACTCAGCATTGGCCTTGGATGCCCTACAGCATGCGTTCAATCGGTTTCCCCGCGTCACCGGCAAGGGTGATTATGCTTCGGTAATGGCGTAGATATTCATATCTATATTCACCGATCTAACATTTGGGACAGAAACTCGCTACGCTCTTAACCAAGCCTCTTCCCGAACAGCTATCTGCGGGTTCTCTCAATCCCTCTGCGCCGTTCGACTCTTTGATCATTTTGGACCGACACGTTGACATGATTACCCCATTACTGACTCAGCTCACATACCAGGGTCTCATTGACGAGTTGATCGGCATCAAGAACTGTGAGCATCATTGTCCTCAGCCAAGTGGCCTTCTCATTTTTCTTTAGCTCAGGCTGAACTTCCTCTGAGCATTTTGAGCCCACCTTCTGCGCCAGATGCGGCCAATCCAAGTACCTCCCAACCGTCCACAACGATCACACCAGTCACGAATGAGAAGACGAAGAAACATCTCTTATCTACAGCAACGGACCCTTTGTTCGCAGAACTGCGAGACTTGAATTTCTCTTCTGTTGGCAAGCGACTCAATCGTGTCGCACATCGAATCGACGAGGACTACAAAGTGAGCTGACTACTTCTAAGCTTGCGAACGCTATCTCATGCGCTGTAGGCACGTCTGCAGGCCAAAACTGTGGCACAACTTCGTGACTTTGTTGGCAAGCTTGGTGGGCTGAAGACAGAGCACGAGGCTTTGAGACTACGTGGGTAATTTCATGCACCGTTTTGCCATTGTTCCTGACGTCATATACCAGATACTGGTCTATCGGAGATATTGGTCCCTCAGACCCGTACGGAACTGTTCAACAAATCTCTTGAAATACAGCAAAGTATGCGATCCAGAGTTGGTGCTACGTATGCTACTGACGCTCAACTTCCTTACTGCAAAGATCTCCTCGCTTCGTACGAAACTACGGCGCAGATCAATACCATCGAAGAGATGATTGCGCAGGGTGCAGATATGCAGACTGTTGCTAGGCTCCTTTGTCTGGCGAGCATAACCACAGGCGGCATCAAGACTCGCCTGCTGGAGAATGCAAAGAAAGAGTTTCTCCAGGCAAGGACTGGTGCTTGATCTTCCTATCTCTTTTCTAATTTACTTTTCTTTGCAAAGGCCTACGGGTATCATTTGCTACCTCTCCTGCTTTCTTTGTCCGCATCTCCTCTTTCGGTGCTGCTGCCAAACCCACTTCCCGCGTCGACACCCGTACCAAATAAGTTGCCGTTTACGACTGTGCGCAGATCCTTGCGTCTCCTCATCGATGACAATCCAGAGGCACTAGAGGAGGTCGAGAATGACATCAGTTATGTATATTCTGGCTATGCACCGATCAGCATTCGGCTAGTGCAATGTGTCACGCAAAAGAGCGGGGTGATCAGTAATCCTGCGGAGAAGGCCAGTGTAGACGAGCGAGACGGAAAGGCAAAAGGTTCGACTTCCAAGAAACTTTTTGCGCACCCTATTGTCGGTTGGAAAGGTTTCGAGGATGTACTGTCTACCATTCCAGGAAAAAGCTTTGACATTGTGCAGAACTTACCTGGTGGGACGGGATCGGTGGCTCCATCTATCTCGTCGCTACGTAAGTGTGGATATCTGGGCCGTTGACGACCCGATAGGCTAAGCACGGATCATTTTCAGTTCAATCCCATGAGCAATCAACCACGACGGTCGTATTTTTCCTTGGTGGATGTACGTATACAGAGATTGCAGCTTTGAGATGGGTCAGTCGGCAAAACAAAGGTAGTGTGTGTTTTATCCGAGAAATGCGCATATTCATTCGCGCAGGCCGGAAGTTTCTGATCGCCACCACTGGAATCGTGAGCGGTGCCAGTCTGATAAAGAGCATAGCCAACGAAGGGAGAAGAGGCCCTGGAACGTGAAGCGATGCCACGCATGGGGCACGTTGAGGCGTGTCGTGTCGGTGTCGTACCTGTGGCCAGAGGTGTTGGGATCGCGGTGTAATATTTTTATTCATCTTGTCATCCCTGGCGCTGTCTAATCTGCAGGATTCCCGCGAATATACCACAGACTGCCCGAGACACCGGGGGCACGGGAACGAAACGAATCAAGGCGCTTGATTCCGCACCCGACGAGCATGCGGTCCAGCGTCTGTTGAGTGGACTTTGAGGTCCTAGATAAAGTGATGCGAACACGCCCCGAGTGGCGGACCATCTTCCCTGCACCGCGGCAGTAAGCTGGGCGGATGACAAAGACATGTGGGATGTATCTGCAGAGAGTGCGGGCTGGCCGTGCTGCTGCGATCTCCAACATTGGGCGATCTCTGGACAGGAAAGGTTTGATCGCACGCTGGTGGGAGTTGCGGGCGTTACGTGAGTTCAATAAGGTGTGTCTGGGGTCCTCCTTGGTGGGTCCTCGAGAGCCTGTCAAACTTGAACTAAACTGCTCGTATAAGGACCGGTCAGCGCGAGCCAATATGAACCTTGCCACTCTTCCACCAGACGACCACTCTCGATTGTTTCCACCTTCCTCGCGCTCGTCAGAAAGGTGTGTCGACCCCGTCTTGTGTTCTTCTGCCCGTCACTCAGCCGTGGACCCACATTTTTTGCGCATCGGCACCGCCCCTGTTGCTGGTCTGTGCGCTCCAGGGTTCAACATTTTTTCCGCGCCTGCGCAACCCGGTAGTCGCCCTGCACCCGAACGCAACCATGCCTCCACGCACAGCAGAAGGAAAGGCGGCGACGGAGAAGCCGCCAAAGAAGACGAGTTGGTGTTTTTGCACTCATCGCTGTTCTGTTGGTCGTAACGCAACCTGTTCGCAGAGTCATCGGCCGGGGGCGGTGGACGGAAGAAGCTCAGTGCTTTCAACAAGTTTATGCAGTCCGAGATGGCGCGACTGAAAGAGTCTGACCCCGACATGTCTCATCAAGAGCGGTGAGCGGGATTGGCTTGGGCCGTGTGCACTCTGACGGATGATCGTCTCGGGGCAGATTCAAGCTCGCGACGTCCAATTGGAAGAAGGCAAAGGAGAACCCGAGAGCGGGCGCCGTGTGACTGCCTTGCCCGCGCGGCACCTAAACCTTGCCTTCACTGCCACTCTGTGCATGCTAGTTGATGGTCAGATATTCTTATTGGTAAAGCGTTTGACTTTGCTATATTGAACGGTTGATGTTCGGCTCGTCTGTTTCTGGACTGTTTTGTGGTGCATGTACAGCGGGTCGTCTTGTCGAGCGTACATGTTCGCGTCCCGGTCGAATGATGAGCTGGTGTGCGTCGAGTTGGCATGACACCCGCGCGGGCGAGTGGCCCCTGAGTGGACCCGAGCCGACTCTTTCCAGCGTGTTCAAGCGACCCGCTGGCGATAGACCCGCTGTCTTATCGCCCTCCTCTTTCTGTCCTCCCCTCCCCATGAAGCACCCCCACCACGGGCCATTAAAGCCCCCCGTGCCAGCCTCGCCCGCAGCCCATCCGCCCATGCCACCGGGCTCTCCGTGCTCGATCGAACCCCCTCCAGTCCATGACGACGATCTCTCTCTATCTAATCTATCCGGCCCTTCTGCTCCGTCCGATGCCGTCTGTCCAGACGGCGCCCGTGCCTCGTTGGCCGCCAAAGGCAAAGCAAGGGAGCCCCCACCCACGTTGCCGCCTCTCTCGTTCTCGCCTACAGGCATAGCAGACGACTGGCCCTCCACACCAGGTCCATCCTCGTATCGCTCCACCCCCACCTCCATCCACACTGCCTCGTCCAGCCATTCGCCCCCCAGTCCGACGGCGAGCTCCCTCGCACACGCAGACGACCCCCTCGTCCTCGCCAAGACCCCTTCCCGCGCCCGGTCCCTCTCTAGCCTCTCCACCCATTCCACCACGCCTTCCATGTCTAAAATTAGGATCAAACTCGCCGCGTCCTCCAAGGCACCCGTCAACTTCGCCCGCAGGCTGCTGTCCAGAAACAAGGCAGACGTCGCAACCCCCTCAGTAACAGGACCAGCAAACGACCTTGCTGACACTGTGGGAAATGACCTGCTGTCGATTGATTCAGGAAACTGTCTCTTCCCATGGCAGGCCAAGGACATCACGCGAGCATCCTCGCCCCGGGCCGGTGCGGAACCACACGATCCGCTCGTACTCGTCCCAGACGTAGCCGCCATATGGTGTTCCGACAGTGGCCGTTTGGGCGAGCACGCAGCCCCAGAGGGAAATGGGCGTTCTCACTCCTCCCCGCTCCCCAAATCCGCACTCGATGTCGTTCCAAACTTGGCCCTGGAAGAGCACATCGCGCTTCCGCCGCTCCACGTGCGCAATCTGTTCGACGGCATGCTACCAAGGGAACTTCGGCTTCGCGTCTTCTCTGCTCTGATCTCTCTTCATGAAGCGGATCACGAGAAGCTGAAAAGCAACGGCAAGTGGTCGGTCCTAGCTGCATGCTCGTCCAAGAATCGTTGGGTTGGACGGAATCGCGCCATGCGAGAACTCGTCAAGCTGAGTAGGGTGGGTATACTTGATTCCCGTCCTGTTGATTCGGTGAATCAGTCATGAACTCAGGTGTCCAAGTCATGGCGCACGCTAGTCTTTGACGGCCAGCTCTGGCAATCCGTTGATCTGAGCGCGTTCCCTGCCACATCCACCGGCTTCCTTGCCTCTCTCGTCCAGCTCTCCGGTCCGTTCATAAAGAGTCTCGATTTATCAGGACACACGTACCTATCACCGACTGCGCTGATCGATATGGCTGGTGGCCTCTGCGTGTGCTTAGCACCCATCTACAACTTCACGTACACACAGCTAACCGCGATCACCCTGCAAGGCTGTACTTCCCTGACGACCCAGTCGCTCCACAGTCTTCTCGTTCGGTCACCATTTCTGAGCAACTTAAACGTAATGGGGCTACGGGCTGTTACAAACGCTACTTTCGACGTGCTTGCGCTTTGCTCACACCTCACATCGCTGAATATGAGTCGATGCCCCAGCATTGATGGAGATGGCGTCCGCGCGTTTGCAGCAGCGGTGACGGCACGAGGTGCTCGCCTCGCACTGAAGGAGCTCAGGTTATGTGGGCTTCGTATGGTCAACGACGATACGCTGGCGATGCTGGGCAAAGCTGCGCCCCATCTGGAAGTCCTTGATCTGAGCTACTGTCATACCCTGCACAATTCCGCTTTGGAGGCTTTCGTGTCGAGCACGGACGATAAAAACGATTTTGGAGAGACCGTTTTGCTAACACCCAGGGAAGCAGGAAGGGATCCAAGAGATTGGCGTCGGTACAGGCGACGCGTAACGGCCCTCAGACATATCGCGCTCTCCAGCTGTAGCATGCTCACGGATACTGCTTGCTCGAACCTCGCTTATGCGGTACCGCGCCTAGAATTCCTTGAACTTGCGGGAATTGGACAGATGCTCAAAGACGATGGTCTTGTACACCTTCTTGGTACCACGCCATTCATCCGGAAACTCGACCTGGAAGGCGCTCGCGACATTACGGATGCAGTTCTCGAGGTGATTACTCCGGAGCCTGCCGTGGAAACAGAGGATGAAGCCTTGCCCAGGGGGTCAGAGCCACCTCAGCCCGGTCATGCCCTGGAACACCTGACAGTGTCCAGTGCGAGCAATTTGACCAACGACGCATTCATGGCGCTCGTCCGCGGTTGTCCAAAGCTACGAGTCCTGGAGGCGGACAGCACGTCTATATCCGGGACAGTACTCAAGGAATTTGTTCGAAAGGTCCGTAAGCGAGGCATCAACGACGCAGGGCTGGTCGTCGTGGATTGTCACTCGGTCGGGGAACGCTCTGTCAAGGACATGGTGGCGGACACGCGCCCCCGCATGGGGTGGC